>JAUCBJ010007298.1:0-80252 GCA_032718475.1 Nemertoderma westbladi
TTTAAGTATCCTGAGCACTTATTTCGATCCATTGGGATTTATTAGCCCACTGTAATCGAGCATTATAATTGATAATAAAAAGAATTTCGACATATTTTGGACCACCCCTATTTCACTAACTTGCAATGCGCAATTAGAAAACAGTTCGCAACATATAGTGTACGTGTAGTTGTGTTCTATTAACCCCCCCCCCCAACCGACAACCAACCGACAACTAACATATGTACAGTAATTCAGTAATTGGGTCTTTGGTCTCTGTTTTGTACTCACCCGCGGATCGTCGGTATAATACAGTACAGTATGATTAAACATTTTGTTTGATTTATGGAAATATATGATGAACGAATTTGTAAAAATAAATTTTCCATACAATATTTGGAGTTGGGAGAATTGTTTTTGATTGATAAGTAAATATTTTAGGGAGATTGAATAATTGTTTTTGGGGTATGAATAATTGTTTTTGGGGTATGAATAATTGTTTTGGGGGGATGAATAATTGTTTTTGGGGGATGAATAATTGTTTTTGGGGGATGAATAATTGTTTTTGGGGGATGAATAATTGTTTTTGGGGTATGAATAATTGTTTTGGGGGGATGAATAATTGTTTTTGGGGTATGAATAATTGTTTTTGGGGTATGAATAATTGTTTTGGGGGGATGAATAATTGTTTTTGGGGGATGAATAATTGTTTTTGGGGGATGAATAATTGTTTTTGGGGGATGAATAATTGTTTTTGGGGGGTGAATTATTTTTCTCTGGTGAGAGAGATATTCAAAATTGGGGGAAGTAAATTGGTGCTACAAAAAGATATATTTGGTGCTAAATATTTTTTTTGTTGTGAAATCATCTATAAATTTGGGGTGGCATTCAATTAGTGGCGATTCAAATTTTTTGTCTATGATGTTACAAATACTGTAGGTCAGGAAGTGTCTGTGTGAAATAACTTTCAATATAACTTAAATTATATATAAGCCTACTAAGAAGACCACAGATACCTCTAGTACACAGACAAACACACGCTGGAGATTTGTATACAGTAAAGTACTGTAGAAGATACAAAAAAATACACCGGGAGTGAGAATACACTAGGGAAATTTATCCGGGGATGGATTTGCACAGAGTGAAAATTGATAAATGCAGGGGTGAGTTTTCATTGGAGGGGGTTAAAATACACCAGGGAAAATACCTCCCGGGACTCCGGGAGTGAGAATACACTAACACTGGGGAATTTTGTCCGGGGAGTGATTTTGCATGGGGAGTGAAAATTCTCTGTTACACCGATATTTACATAATATACATACATATATTTTTCAGTTTATTACCACTGTCTGACTGTGCATGCTTTGTCTGGGAATTGTTCTTAAACAGTAAATGTTGTTTGTCACTGTGTCTCAATCTCAAATATGATAGAGAAGAGTAAGAGAGAACCCTTTCAGCCTTTGTTTTCTGCCCTAGCTTCTTTGTATTTTGCCCTAAACAGCTGGACGGTATGCGGTGCTGTAGCCGGTAGGAAGTAGGAAGGCTATTCAGCTATTACAGTATTATTGGTACCGGTATTTTATTTATTTGTATTCGAATTTATTTCCGTAATTTATTTACTACCGGTACGGCGGTTACAGTAATATAGGCCTATGATAATAGCCTAATAAATAAATACTGAAATAACCAGATAACTGCACGCGTCAACAACAGAAAATGAATGACGACGATGAAGAGGAATTAGCTAAGTTAAGAAGTTTCCGTGGATCCCGTAGCCGCGGCAACCAACGCATTACACAATCAGATTCCGACGATGATGTTCCGACACAATCAGACCATCACAGGGTCGAAACCACCACCACATCTGCATCTACATCTACGTCTACCACAAGTACAAGGAAGAAAGCACAATCCTTCGATATTGGAGAAATGTTGATGCTAGCCAAAGAAGCTGTTAAAGACAAGAATTTAGACAAAGATACAGACAAAGGAAACTCATCGGTTGATAAAGGTAATCCTGGGAAGCAATGGACTGCATTAGGAAGCAAATCAAACCCGGATGAATCGAGTGATGATGATGAACTCATTGGTCCGCCTGTACCGATACCTCAGAATAAAGTTGATTCCATCGGAGAAGAAGGTGGGCCACCGATTCCTGAAGAATTAGAATCAATGAGAATCGAATCTCGTAAAAAATCTACGACATTTCGCAGTAGAAATGTATTGGCGGAAGGCAACCAAGATAGCGATTCGGAGGAAGAGAAAGACGATGATCGATGTGATATTCGGTTGTTTAAGGAGGTTTCTATAACCCACGGAGTTAAGGCGGTATCTGCACTGTCTCTGGATCCTTCTGGCTCCCGTCTGCTCACCGCTGGCTACGACTCCAACCTACGGTTGTGGGACTTCGCCTCGATGGACTCAGGGTTTCGCTCCTTCCGGGAACTCCGCCCGTTCGAGTCGCAGCAGTTGCACTCGGCTTTATTCTCCGCGAGCGGCCACCTCGTGCTGGTGGTCGGCTCGAACGCGCAAGCCATAGTGCTGGACCGGGACGGGCACAGAGTCGCCGAGTGCGTCAAGGGCGACCAGTACATAACCGACATGAGTCAGACTAAAGGCCACGTGGCGACCATACACGCGGGTGTCTGGTGTCCGCGCGGCGAAGTTGCCGACTTCGCGACGTGTTCGGACGACGGGACAGTCCGCGTGTGGGACTCCTCTCTCGTCTGGACCGATTTAATGCGCAAACAAATCTACCAACGTCACAAAACCTTGATAAAATGCCGAACGCGGGAGGGACATCGCACGGTGGCTACGTGCCTCGCGTACAGTCGGGACGGCCGCAGCGTGGTTGCGGGATGTCGCGACGGCTCGCTGACAGGGTGGGACATCCGTCGTCCCGCCCTGCGGCCCTCCGTCGCCGTCCGTAACGCCCACGCGGTGGGTACCGACCCGACGTGCGTCGTCTTCTCGCTGGATGGCGCCACTCTCGCCAGTCGAGGTGGCGACGATTCCTTGAAACTTTGGGATCTCCGCGCCCCCAACCGGAGTCTAGCGGAAGTCCACGGACTCCCTAACCTCTACCCTACCACAGACGTAGCCTTCAGCCCGGACGATAGACTCGTAGTTACCGGGACTTCCGCTAGAGGCAGCCACGGTTTCGCCTCGTTGAACGCGTTCCGTAGGTTGAACTTGGAACGCGCGTTTCCCGCCATTCCCACCAACTCGGGGGTCGTCCGCTCGTTGTGGCACCCGCGTATCAACCAGCTGCTAACCGGTCGCTGCGACGGCAGCGTTGTTATCCGTTACCCTAGCGACAGCGCTAAGGGGGCGGCCCTCCCGTTGACTAAGGTTCGCAGTAAAGCGAAACACATGGAGGCGTTTATAGAGGAGCCGAGCTTCACTCCGTACGCGTTGCCCTCGCTGCGTAATGTTAAACTGAAGATGCCGCACGTTCAGGCGGTTCTGGACAGACGCGACGCCGTCAAGTCCAGACAGCCGGACCTCCCGTTGGATAAGGGCGTCGGCGGGCGCACAAAGACCGGCGGCTCCACGCTCGCCCATTACGTGGCCAGCATGGCGCCCAAGGATCTGGTCGCCCTCAACGAGAACAAGGAGAGTATCCGAGAGCGGATCCTGCGGCACGCCGAGGCGGCCGAGACCGCGCCCCTGTGGGTGAGTCCGGCGTACACCCGGACGCAGCCCGAGGCAATGTACGCCGACAGACAGGCGGAGGAGCAGAAACAGGACGAGGTTACTGGACCTCTGTGGAAGAAGCGTAGACTCGATAATGTGCCGACCCCGAAACCCGGATCCAATTATACTTTCTTACAATAACAGTTGCAATAAATTCCCGTTATTTGTACATAATAATTATTTATTACATGGGAAATAAAGTTTGGAAAACTTTTTTTCACTATTATCGTGACATTTTATTTACCGAGCGTCAGCGAGATTAATAAAGGGTCGAGAGAATAATGAAAAATAAATGTTCTATGTTTTTTTTCCCATGTTATTTATTATATTGCTTCCTTAGTTACAGCGATTCAAATTATTGAACTCTTCAACTCCTGATGCTGCCTTACTAAATGTTAAATAATTTAGTGTTCTCGAATATTTATTAGTAACTAGAGAGCCGCTTAACAACATAAACCAATATTCTATAATAATAATAATAATAGTAAACATATATTTAGCGCCTTTACCAAAAAAAGTTCAAAGTTTGAAATAATACTAATTCCTAAATAATTTATTGGTAAGCGCGGGTGAATAGTTCAGTTTTCAGGTCTGTTTTGAACTTCTAAAGGTCAGTGCAGATTCTCAGTTCCAGCGGTAGGCTGTTAAAAGTAACTGTGATGCGAATGATCTGGCCACATACGTCTCTCTTTAGGTTGAATCGGGGTATTTTTGGGGTTCAAAAACGAGTTCGCGATGATGTATGTTAATGTTGTGTTAACCCTTTAACTACGGCTTAATAAAAATTTCCAGCACTGAGATCCGGCACTAGAAAAAAAGGAAAATTTGTCAAAACCCTGGAAATTAAAACTAAAAAACGTTTTTCAAAAATTTATTAAAATATTATACCCAATGTAAAACAGCTGGAGGTGATGCGTCATAGGCTAATTATACGCTTAGATATGGCCTGCATGTCTGCCGGCTATAAGGGAATGTATATACTGCATTGAAAACCGGCGCCATAACAAATCACTGTAGCAATGCATAGAACAGTGACTGGCGGTGCCCGTCTGCCGTAGTTATATTGTTGTCCACTCTGTACATTCTTGTTCACCCCCCCACACACACATTGGCTACGCCACTGACTCTGTGGAATGTAAGAAAGACTCATTTCAATTGAATTGCTGAATGGCACCCGCGGCAAATATGAATTCCAAAAACCGAACCAGAGTACAATTATTATTACATTGTTATTTGTTGCTAGGAAACTAGATAGCAGGTTACAACAGTACATCCATGGCCTAAGTAGGCCATGGTACGTCACCTTCAAGACTGTAAGTCCTGTAATACAGTAGTAGAGTTTTGTACAATAGTTCAGAGATAAGCCTATTTTTTTTTCATGTAATAATAGCTGACTAGCCGGTATCTTTATTCTTAACTTTCAATGGTTATATTATATCACTGTTATATTATTTTTTATTTTTTATTTCATTATGATCATTTATAACGCAATAGGCCTACAAACTTAAACTTTATTTTACTTTACAGCTACACTAAGTAACTATTTAGTGTCGGGGTTGATACAGGACAGCGCCGAACTGCTTGTGTTTGGCGGCGCAGGTTAAACAATAACTAATAAGGGCTGTTGCAATTTCGGACTGTTGTGTCCGTAAGCAAGCTAATTTAGAAAGGGTTTCATTGTTATGTAGTTTTCAACCATGGGAGCTAGAGTGGCACCCTTTCTGCCTTACAGGTGACCTCGATTAGAGAGAGGAGCTTTTAAATATTAATAGATTCAGTAAAAACATTTTAAATAAAACAGCATAGGCTTTTCATTCAAATTGTTAACGTCATTCATTAAATTATAGTCTACCTTACATGTACTAGGATCGGCATGCTGCATTGCAGCTGCATTTTTAAGAATGCTGTGCCGGCTTGTCAACAAAATTGCACCGCCACAACTCCCTATCACCCATGACATTCCATTGACTATCACCCTTACATGTAACAGCGCCTAAAAACTTTTAACATTCTATTAGAGAAGATAAACCTCGTGAAGAATGTCGAAAAAACAAAGGAATGAATCCCAGTGAATATTCCGGCAACGAATTGAGCAGATCGTTTGACATCGGCGAAGTTAATCCAACGAATTCCACTTCAATGGGCGAGCCAATGGGATGCGGTGCTGGTGACGTCGATCCGGTGAAACAAGGTTCCGTTGTTGGATCTAAAGAACAGGATCTCTGCGGAATTCATCGTCTAAACAAACGTCATTACTGCCACATTTGCGAACTGGTTGTTTGCCGACAATGCCATTCCATTGACGATGTTTCTAAAGATCATCAAGTTCTCTATTCGAATGAATTCTGCCAATCCATCAGAAGAAACCTAGAAGAAGGTTCGTGGAAGTTGAGATCGCGGTTGGAGAATAATATATCGGTGTTGGATGGAGTTTTAGACGAGTTGAATGAAGTCACTGCAGTTTGTTCAGCCGACATCAGGAATCACTTCGCATATATATCCAGCGAATTAAAAACGGCTGAATTAGAATGGCTTAAGGAAGTAGACGATTTAAATAAAATAACGACGGAGAAAATTTCCGCAGCTCGAGGAAATCTCTGTAACATCGATATTCCTGAAGATAACGAATATTATAAAACGATAAGCAATTCAGCATTAATTAAGGAAATTTCAGAAGTCAAAAAGATACTGCAAACTTACAAAGATATCGATAAACAGATCTCTGAAGTCGAGATGGTTGATTTACCGGACCTGCAGTTTGTCCCTGACAGTAAAACGCTCATTCTGAGGGCCCTGGAAGGGGTTATCAGTTGTGTTGATGTAAGAAATAATGGCGATGGGGCAGATAATGTAATCGGTGTACGTCCAAGTCCAATGGAACAAGATGTTGATCCAGTGGAACAAGTAGATAATTCAATTGATCCAGTGGAACAAACAGATAATGCAATTGATCCAGTGGAACTAGCAGATAATGCAATTGATTCAGTGGAACAAGCAGATTATACAATTGATCCAGTGGAACAAACATATAAAGCAATTGATCCAGAGGGACTAACAGATAATTTAATTGATCTAGTGGAACTAACAGATAATGAAATTGATCCAGTGGAACAAGCAGATAATGAAATTGATTCAGTGGAACAAGCAGATAATACAATTGATCCAGTGGAACAAGCAGATAATGAAATTGATCCAGAGGGACTAACAGATAATTTAATTGATCTAGTGGAACTAACAGATAAGGCAATTGATCCAGTGGAACAAGCAGATAATAAAATTGATTCAGTGGAACAAACATATAATGAAATTGATCCAGTGGAACAACCAGATAACGCAATTGAACGACAACGACAAGTAAATAACGTAGTCGATACAGCAACATTCGATCACGTGGAAATTTTGGAACAATTTGACCTCCGACAATACGAGAAGGTCTTAATAGATGGTCCGAAACTTATAGAGACTTGTAGGATCGATTGTCGGCAAATAGGAGTAGGTAAAGTCGGGGCCATTGGTGGAGGTTGGGGGCGAACCTTGGGAGTAACCGATGCTGTAACCAATCGGATCCGGTTCTATAAGGTAGATGATCGCGATTCTTTGTCTCTAATGTGCTCGGTGGATCTACAATCCGACTGCGACTCCACAAAGAAACAGATTAAATTCCTAGCTAATTCTTCCCATCGATCCTGGATCGCTGCCACGCATGAGTGCGTCTTTGTGATAGACAGATATGAATGCGGAATCAGAGTTAGACATTTATGTCTCCGTGGCCAGAGTTACAGCCGTAAGAAGAAGACGAGCATATTAATGGGGTCTATTGTCGGGATACATGCCGGGGATTCTTTACTTACGAGCAATAAGATATTAATGAGACTGGACCCATCCACGTGTTATATTCGTTACATAATTTACATTAATGAACCCGGGTATATCGATAATCCCAGATTCAGTTTCCATGGCGATTTACCCGTTAAACTACGCCGAGCCGACAAACATACTTTATCTATATGTTGTATCTTTAAACGTAAATACAGACCCTACCCAATCGATGTATTGGAAGGAAATGACTCAGTTTTAGTCTGCGGTAACTCAGTCCCTATTGGGGTAATGGAACTGCTGTTGAATGGAGGAAGATTATCGAATTTCTTAGTTCCATTAGAAGAAGGCGACAACAGCCTTATTGGAATTTTTGATTGGTCGACATGGAATTCAGGAAGGAGTGTTATCTCGCGGATGGCTGCCTTGCCGGCTGAAGGGTTGGGCGGGGTCGTTACAATGTACGACAATGATGGAAATTCTAACGGTTTATTTTTATATGAAACCGATAGTAACAGTTTAGTTTATTATACAGTTAAACTTAATTAACGCTTCCTAGCCGAATATTAATATACTAACTTTGAGTTATTAATCGATATTTCTTAACCTTAGTTTGTCATACTGAAATAGTTCATAATTATTACTTATTTAATAAATTGAGTGGAAACGCGACAAAAAACGTTATGTTACTTTACAACTAAATTTTATAATTATTTATAGTGATGAAAAAAGTAGGCCTTTTTTGTAGCAGATCATATTTCATTGTTTATAAAATGGCACTTCATACGTACGACACGTGCGATAGAGAGTGAAATAACAAAACGAGGGCCGTAATAGTTTTAAAGTGCTAATTATGAACAATAGCGAACAATCTAATTGTATTTATTGGTGAGGAATTGTATGTAATTATGCATTCTAGAATAAACCTTAACCTTGTAACATGAAAATCATGACAATGTTTATTTAAAATCATGACAACGTATTTATCTCTTACCAAAGTTGTGTAATAATATGCTAGGTTGTGATTGGGGAGGGTTATTGGTTCAAATAGGGTAATTAAATTAATAAGGTAGTTCCGTGCCCAGGTCACCGGGGTAATCAGAATATTGTTGGGGGAGTTTGACCTTTTTCCGGTGACCCAATTAAAGTTATACCAAATATTTCGGCCTACAGGCCTTTATCAATGGATATATGTAGGTATTATTAAAAAACGTAAAACACACCAACGTACCGAGAAAAAAAGGAGTACCGGTAAGTCCTGACGAATAATAAATGCACGAGGCACCGAAAGTACGTACAGTAGATAAGATAACTAATTAAATAAATAATATCTGTGAGGGGGGGGGGGGGGGGGGGGACTGGTATCTGGGTATTATTTAACATGAAAATATAAAAATTATCTAGATTGTACGTATATGTACATAAACCGCCTATGCGCAGTACATACAACCACAGTTAACATACAGTACAATCAGTACCACTATTGTATGTAACTACCAACCAGAGTCGAATTCGTTAACGTGTTATTAATATTATTAAAATAGGGTGATTAGTAAGGTGATTAGAATGTGTAAATCATGTCCTACATCGTAAACGTGTGACGTAATGCCATACTGAGAAATAAAGTTGAATTGCGATATAATGTTGGACAATACTGTACTGTATGTCGCCCTGGCGATTTGGTATAGTGCGAAATTAATTCCACATATAAATATTAAAATTAAATGTAATTTCAGAACAGGGTGTTATAATTATTGTTAAACTGTTTGCCTAACCTCACAATAAATAAATTGAACTAATTTCCCATCATCGGTAAATTATATATCTTAATATATTACTGGTGCTACATATTTGTCTACAGTACTGTACATACTGTACTGTAAATATCTGAACAGGCGGCGCCATTTGTTAGACTGCAGATAGTGGCACATATTGACTGCATTTGAAAAAGTGTTTTCCAGCGTAAATTATTCGCATATGAAATAAAGTTTTGTATATTGTTTTGGTTAGAGAACACCGCCACTACTCTAACTTACTGTACACCCCTCATTTAATGTTTTTTTTTATTTTATTTAATCAAATTAAGTTTTTAAACCCATTAAGCACTTACCGTATTTGATGCTTGTGATCATTTTGCGACATTAAAAATGTTGGGCCTACACTGAAGATTTAAGTGGATATTTAATATACTGTATGTAAAAAAAATATATTTAGGCTATATATTTAAGATAGAATTAAGTGATATATACAGAAAGTGATAGACTTATTGATTGACAGCTGCTTGCAATTTAGCAATTTAGGCGGCATTTTATTTAGCATTTTTTCAGCTACGTGGGAGGTAATCTTGTCTTCTGGATATACAGTAATAATTGATAAACTGTTGTTAAATAATTAACTAAAGGAGGGGGAGGGGCTTCGTTTTAAACTCTTACAGTACAATCATTGGTCGATGGGACATTATCGATTCGGCCCCATTTGGGCCCTCCAAGCGTTTTATTAGGCCTAATATTAGCGATTCACAAGCAAAAGGAATTTCAACGCAAAGCGTCCATTGATTGTAAAACATTTTTAGGGCCGGTGTTGAGTTTTAGGGAGGATTTCTATACTTTCAGGGCTCTGCCTATCGAACCTGTACCGCACGTGTTTAAGCTGGTGTTACCCTGTAACTCACAACAGCCTCATCTTTTATAAAATAGCAGAACAATTACTCAACGCCAGGTAGCAGTGAGCCCTTTTGGGCCCCAAGTTAATGTTAATATTTGGACATACTTCCTGTGATTAATACTGAACTATACACGAGGGTATGGTGTTTTGTACTGTAGGCGGTAGTGGTTAGGGTTTTGTGCCAAATAATTTTACCGCGATAACTCGTAGTCTATCTGTGTGCAACGGTCTGCCAAACATAACACGGTTAGTTCTGTTTCAATTCAAAATACTTTTGATACAAACAATTGATACATACATTTGATACATACAGTAAAATAACAATATTTTCGTGCAGATAGTTTGTTAGTTATCTTATATCTAATCGACAGTACTATAATATGGAGTTACTAAAAGTAATGTAAGGACACAATAATGCATTTGTTCATCGTCAGCTACTTTATATGTATATTGTCTTCGTTATATATACCGTGGTAAAATGTTATTTTATTCTTGTTATGGATTTGTATTATACCGAATCGCTTCTGTTCCAAGACGGGAGAATTTGACGCCATAATCCCATCTCGACGAATTAATATCTCGTCTCAATGTTAAATTATCAATTTAAGGAAAGGGGCAGGTTAGAGTGGAGTGGCACACTATTCTAACCAAAACAATAAATGAAAAAGTAGTCCATAAAACAGGTTAGAGTTTTATCTCTGTGAGTAATCAGCTGTTATTTGTGTCGATTGTATCCTGCTATGCTGAGGGATTAATTCTGATTGCCAGTTCTTCAGTTACATAACACTAACACAGTGAGTGGAATGACAACTTGAGGGAGGGGGGGGGGGGGGGGGGGGGTGTTTATGAGTAATTGAAGGAGAATGCCTATCAGCCTGTGTGTGTATCCTGCATTGAGTGAGTGAGAAGCTTTATATCACACACTGAATGAAGTAGTCTTAGTGTAAGTCAGTGCAGTATATGTAGCAGGACCGGTATACTGCTATTTCCTATTTGTACATTGAAATCAACTGTTAGTTACTGTATGTACTAACTTGACTGGTGCTTTTCTAATTCAATTCAATATTCTGTAGAATTGTATTGATATTCACTCTCACTCGACAATGATATAAGAAAACAACAACTGGTGAGTGGTGGTGACAGCTGTGTTAGCTAAAGTCAGGTTCCCCTCCTAAAGGGTTCACATTATAAATTAGATCGACTAATTGAAATAAGGCAGTATCTCTAGTAGCCTACTGGCTGACTGGAAACTGAACTGCTGGATGGTTAGACAAGACACCAGATACTAAATTAATAAAAATACATATGAAGTTGAACAAAAGAGTAGGCTTGACCGAGCATAAACTCCGCCTGTTGAGTGAATAGTTGTGCGTCCAATCATTGGAACCTAACCAATATATCAATACATCAATAGCTCAGATCTTCTTATACATGCGTGAGCGTGATAACGTTACGTTGCAGTATGCAGCTGTAGCAGCGGTGCAGCTACTTCACAATTTAAAGCGCTCTATCTTTCTTTACTCTAATATCTGAATATGTTGGCAGTAGATATCAATCCAGCATCCAGGGTCAGAACAACATTTATTAGTTTTATATTTATACTCTAACTGTACGTATAACTACTGTAGTAGGCCCTATACAAACAGCACAGCGCTTACCGGATTATTAACAAACTGTAAAGTTTAAAAGTTTAATGTTCCGTTGTTTTAATATTCGTTAATTAATAGTTTAATATTTCGTTAATATTCTGCTCTACTGTTACTGTATAATAGTACCGGTTGTATGCAAATAATATAATAGTAAATAAATAATAAATTATGTTTTTCTCAATCTTAAACCTTTTTTATCTTCAATACGTGTTTTCTAACCTGAACTTAATTTATTTTATTTTTATTTTACCTGCGGCATGCGGCGTGTAGATTTTAGTAGCTTGTCAATTTTATTTTATTACCGGTCTGCCGGTAAATAAATACATATAAAATGTAATAATATATTCTAAAGTATTTACCTGTATTTATCTTTCAATCAATCTTTGTATATTATTCAGAAATTTGAATATTAAAATATCCAACTTTATTCGATATTTATAAATATAATCTTGCAAACAATGGCGCCTGGTCGGACTTTTTGTTAACGTTGGGCGCAACGTGTCTATATCTTAACAAAACAACAGGTTGTTATTGTTAACCCAATACGGACCTCTTAACGGTTTACTTTGTAATGGAGCTGGAAGTTTGGCGACAATGCAGTAATTGGTTGAAGGACTTCAAAGTATGGCCGGACGAGTGCTGGGATACCAGGGACGCATTCGGTCTAGCTCACGATCTCAGGGACGGCGTGTTGCTATGCCAACTGGCTAACGTACTCATGCCTGGGTGCATTAGCACTCAGGACTACAATGTGTTCCCAAGGCGTTCGACGTTTCTATGCACTCGAAACATAAGAGCTTTCTTGGACGCGTGCCGTAATAAATTCAATATACCTCAAGAGGATCTGTTTGAGCCTCTAGATTTATACGATTTATACAACTTCAAGAAAGTTTTACACACTTTGAGCGAACTAAGTCGAAGTCCTCAAGCATTACGAGAATATATTAAACTAGCTTTTGCGCCCTCCTATAACAACAACTGTAAAGGATTTCAGGAATATGTTGAAGAAAATATTTACGAAATGCTCCCAGATATGGCCGATAACAACGACTTGGAGAGCGAGGTGGAACCCGTTTACGGCGATTTCGCGCGTAAAACCCAAGACGATTTGGACATAACGTACGTGCGAATGATCGCGTTGCCAGCTGCCTCGGCCCAGAAACTAGACGGACGTGATAAATGCATTAACGAACTGGTTGATACTGAATATGTTTACGTACAAGCCTTGAACACAATTCGCGTTCATTTTATACAAAAACTAAATAAAATTCTGGATGAGAAATCAATGCGATTAATATTTAGTAATTTGGAGGATTTGTGTAGAATCCATGAACGCTTGTTGTCCGATCTAAAGTTGTCTCTGAAAGATGTTAACAAACCTGTAGCTCAGAGTTTAATAAAGTGGGAGAGACGCTTGTTAAACTACGGAGAATATTGCTCGAATCTTCCGACCGCATTCGATGAGGTCGACAAACAGATGAAAGACAGCGAAATACGGTCTGTAATAGCCGAGTGCGAGTGGCTAGCTAACGACAACAGATTCAGACTCAGGGATCTGTTGACAGTCCCCATCCAAAGGATCTTGAAATACCACCTGATAATCAGCGATCTAAAGAAACAGACTCCGTTAAACCATCCGACGTACGCGGAGTTGCAGAAGGCCGTGGATACCCTGCGCGATATCGCGTGTTACGTCAACGAAGTGAAAAGGGATTCGGAGAGTTTGAAACTCATCAAAGAGATTGAGAGCAACTTCCGGGACTACAGCGGAACTCCCCTTACGTCATACGGGCGTCATCACAGGGACGGGGAATTGCGAATACAAGAAGGTAATGGGAAGACTTCCGGTAATAAATTCTACGTGTTCCTCTTCGATAAAGCGATTGTTATAAGTAAACTAAGTAACGGTGTCTACATCTTTAAGAAAGTCCTTCTACTTACCGAATATAACACGGCAACTTCACCGAAACGGTACCAAGGCAGTTGGAGCTACTGTTGTTTACATCTTACCTCCAAGAGCGAACAGTACTCTATTACATTCTACGCGAAAACAAACGAAATTCGAGATAAGTGGGGCGACTCGTTCGAACAATGTTTCAACAACGTAGCACCGAGATTCCGTTACTTTAACAACCATAACTTTCAGTTTCATAGCTTTACTGAGCCAACTAAATGTACTTATTGTTGTAAACTGCTTAACGGCTTGTTTTTACAAGGATACTTTTGCACAAAGTGTTCAGCCGCTATGCATTACCATTGTATCGAGTTGGGAGTTAACGTGTCCTGCACGCCGCCAATATCTCCTGAAAAGTCAGCCCTTCTCGCATCGCCTTCCAGAAACCGTTGTCAATCCCTCCCGTTAAGTAGACCCCCGAAACTGCCCCCACGCAGACGGGACACCACTGTAGCGACACCGTCGCAATACGAATTATGGTACGTGGGGGATCTCGAAAGATCCGATGCGGTTAAACTGTTCGAAGGTCGTCCAGATGGTACCTTCCTCGTACGGAGAACCCTCAAGGACGGCGCCTACGAGTTCAAGTTGGACGTCATGTGCTCCACTCTGCAGCACATTATCATATACGTCGACAGCAGCTCCCACAACGCGCCCTGTTGCTTCCTCACCCCCAAGGTCGTGTTCCCCAACGTCAACCAGTTGGTTTCCTATTACACGCAGCATTCTCTAGAAGAGAGTTTTTACGCTATGCGCACGCAACTCTTGTATCCCATCAGAGCGCACAATGGCTCCAATAGAAGGCTTTCAAGATTACCCGCTGACGGTTTAGTTTGTCAATAAAACAGTATCATAAATGCAATTAAGGTTCTTCTGTCTAACTTTACCTTATGGTTTACATGCAATGTTTTACTTCGTATTATATTTGTGGTATTTTTTCATATGTTGTTGTTCAGCCTTTTTATTTTCTAGTGATTCATTCTTCCCCAACTTCACAGTGTTAAGTGTGTTGTGAATGTGTCTTCCACCATTCGGATATGTAACTGTAGGTTCGTTTATAAACCCTCACTTATTTATATACCGTCGTACTTATTTGTTATTTTAAGTGAAAAAAAAGCTTTAAAATAATTATTCTTTATTTCTAAAGTTTATTCTTAGAGAATTATCTGCAGCGATTTAATGGGATTTAGAAATATCCTGACGTATTTCTTCCCGCGTACAAATACTGTACCATTCATTATATACAGCGTTGCGGGCCCATACTAATCTATTTCTACAATCTATTTCCGTTTTAATTAATATTCACAGTAATTAATTCAGACTTACTATCATATTATAGGTAAAAGATGTTCGTATTTTAGGTAATGTACGAATAATTAAAATAAAAAATTGTAAAATTTCAGAATAATGTTTGTTCCTCCTTATTTTTGTCCAACTTAAAGATTTAGTCATAAACTTCGTGTTCAAAGTGTACAATATATTGTAAACCGGAGTTTTTTTAAATTCTTTTTCTATAATTTTAATAAAGGTATTTGAGTAGTAATAGTATGCCACCCTCGGCGACAGTTGGACCCACTTCACACCTTGGGTGTTAAGTAGATCATTAATTAATTAACCAATTAATTAATTGGTCGATTAAACAATTAATTAATTGTTTAATCAATCGACTCGTATCAAATAATGTTGCCAAAGGCAATTTAATTTGATACAAATCAATCAGATAGGGACGCGGGATGAATAAATTGTACTATAACAAACGAAATATACAATACAATAGACACTGTGCAATACAATATACAGTACATTTGTATTATTTTTGCCATACAGTAGGTAAAGGTAGAATTAAATATAAAGACACAATCGAGGCCCAAAACATAAATATACCCTTTCACAAAAAAGTGGCCCCAGTTTAGCCCTGAGTCATCCCTCAATAATCTGCGGCTGTTGGGATCTTATTAGATGTGGTATGACTAACCCATTCATCAATGCGTGAATGGGGCCTGCGTGAATGGGACCTGCGATAGAGCTTAAATTATTCAAACCTCCTATGACAATTCGACTAAGAAAATTATAATAAACATCTGCTATGGCATTAGTTTGCATTCTTTCGCATTGTATTGCGAAGCAGTCCACGCATGCATTAGCTCAGCAACAAAGGCAATACCCAAAACACCACATGTCAAATTAATTCCCAACCATCTCTTTACTACAGTGGATACTGCAGTTTTTTTGTTTGAAGTAATTTCAGAGATGCTCTAGCGTAACATTAATTAACATACCGAGCGGATTATTTTTGGTGAATGCACTAAATTGTTAGAATTATTGTCGTTAGTATTTACCGCAATGTTTACACATGGATACTTACCAAACTCAATGCTACTAACACACATGGATACTTACCAAACTCAATGCTACTAACACACATGGATACTTACCAAACTCAATGCTACTAACACACATGGATACTTACCAAACTCAATGCTACTAACACACATGGATACTTACCAAACTCAATGCTACTAACACACATGGATACTTATCAAACTCAATGCTACTAACACACATGGATACTTACCAAACTCAATGCTACTAACACACATGGATACTTACCAAACTCAATGCTACTAACACACATGGATACTTACCAAACTCAATGCTACTAACACACATGGATACTTACCAAACTCAATGCTACTAACAACAATTGTACCAGTGGTGAAAGATAAATCGAAGGACATTACCGATAAGGATAATTACCGAAGTATATCTTTGGCCAATATTATTGGTAAGATTCTAGAACGCGTTTTATTAAAACGCTGTAAGGACTCGCTGTGTACCTCTGCAAACCAATTTGGCTTTAAGCCAAAGCTAGGTACGGAGCTATGTATTTATACATTGAAGGAAATCATAAACTATTATTTATCACGTAACTCTAGTATATATATATGCATGTTAGACGCATCAAAGGCGTTTGACAAGATAAATCATTTTATTTTATTTCGCAAGTTAATAGAGATCGGTGTTCCGCTTTATATAGTTAGGCTTATAGCGTACTGGTATAGGCATATGCTGTTGATATTGTCGATAAATTTAATTACTTAGGACATATATTGCATAGCACCACCGACGATGATTTTGACATCAAACGGCAAATGCAATTATTATATGCGAGAGCTAATACATTAATTAGGAAGTTTGGTTCGGCCAGCTTATCTGTCAGAGTAGCGCTGTTTCGTGCATTTTGCACCCAGATCTATGGTAATGCTACTACTACTACTACTAGGATCGGCATGCTGCATTGCAGCTGCATTTTTAAGAATGCTGTGCCGGCTTGTCAACAAAATTGCACCGCCACAACTCCCTATCACCCATGACATTTGCTAGATCATCCGCATCTTTAAGGCCAGTGTCCTTTAAGATGCGTCTCAAGAAAGTCATGGGCTGTCCACCATGCTTATTCACTCCATGAGGCTGCCAAAGTACAAGATTATGCACTGGCTGGTCCTCACGGCGAAAGCAATGTCCTGCAAAGCGGAGGCGATTTTGTTCTAGTGTCAAGCTTGGGGGAACCAATGAGACACCTCCAATGTTATATAGTGTCTGGTTGGAGATGTGTGCATTGTACTTGACACAATGAACCCGGCGTAGCATTCTTGTGAATGTGCCATCCAGAGATTTGGTGTCCTCAGCAGTTAGAGCCCAGCATGGACTCCCGTAGAGGAGTACTGGAACTACTGCTGCTCTAAATAATCGGACCTTAAGTTTCCGATTAATTCTCGGTGACTTCCAAATCCTGGAAAGCCTATTCAAGGCTGCCCATGCCTTTCCCTTACGTATTCGAAGGTCCTCACCTGACTTCCGGATCCATGATCCCAGGTAACAGAAGTCGTCCACATGCTCAAGCATACCATCCTTTGAGCTTATGCTCATCCGATCAGAGACTTGCTGAGGACTTTCAAAGTTAACTGTCAGAATTTTGGTCTTTCTGGAGTTAATAAAAAGACCAACACTAGAAGCAGCATGTTCTAATGAGCTGAGGAGCCGTTGGGCTCCCTCTAATGATTCTGAGAGTACTCCTAAGTCATCAGCAAAGTCTAGATCAGTTAGGTACTTGGCAGGATTTCCTCGACTTCTGGAGCCAGTAGGTGGAGTTATCATCACCCCATCATCATTATAATGATCTAAGGACATGCGTAGAACATAGTCAACCACAATAATGAACAAGAATGGTGCAAGTGTGTCTCCTTGGAGGACGCCCCATAACACTTCAAATGGTTCTGTGTCACCGTCAACAGTAGACACAAATGTTGTCGAACCATCGTATACTGATCTGATTGCTGCAATAATTTCATCAGGAATCCCATATAATGAAAGTATGCTGAACATACGTGAGCGAGAGACTGAATCAAAGGCCTTGAAGAAGTCAACAAAGATAACAGCCAGATGCCTGTCTTTCTTTTTTGATAACTCTTCAATTATCCTTCTAAGTGCCAATATGGGCTCCATGGTCCCACGACCTTTACGGAACCCATTCTGATTTCCACGGAGCAGTCTCTCAATGGGATCCCTGATGCGATTTAATAGAATCCTATTGTATAGCTTTGCAGCAATCGAGATCAATGAGATTCCCCGAAAAGAACCATAGAGTGTTAGGTTGCCCTTCTTGGGAACTGGCACCAACTTATTTGTTTTCATTTCTTGTGGGACTCTTGTTGTTCGGTACATGTCTACTATGATGGGATAGATGAGCTTTAAACACTCAGGTATTTTAAAGACCTCAGGGGGAACACCATCTACTCCACTGGCACGATTGGTCTTAATGCTCTTTGCAGCAGCCTTCACTTCTGCAAAGGAGATATCGCCAATGGGAATATCTGGGAGTACCGACTCAGACACTTTTACTTCTATAAAGTTATCAGGCAATACCCTGTCATTATTGAGGAGCTTTTCAAAGTGGGCTTTCCAACCATTGAGGCGATCGGCTGGTGATTCAGCCTTAACCTTGGTGGTTGGTTGGCTTTTCCGCCCAGTAAGCAGATTGATCGATTTCCATGCCTGGGATGATTGCCTGCTGTCGTCAGCATCATTGATGGCATCAACCTGTTGGTTTATTAGCTCCTGTAGATTAGCAGAGTACTGCCTGTTCAGGGACCTATAATATGCAGCCTTAACTGCATTCTTGGCCGCTGTAGTCTGTTTGAGTCGGGACTCTTTCTGCGCCTTATGAAGGTCATTTCGGCACTTCTGAATTTTGTTGTCAGTCCAGGGGGCCCTTTTCCTGTTTCGAGGGTATACAGGAACTGTTTCTGCAGCTGCTAACTTAACTGCTTCTGTAAAGGCAGTATAGCCCTCACAGTGATCTGCCACCTCAGAGGCAAGAGCCTCATACCTGTTGCTCAGCTGTAGTGTGAAGCTGGATCTCACACTTGGCTGTTGCAACAGAGAGGACCAGTCATGCCGCGGCAAGGCAGATTTCGTTGTTCTGCTAGCACGCAGACTAAGTCTTACCTTGGCCACAATAAGGCGGTGATCACTGGAGACGGGTCGAAGTGTAAATGCATTACAGTCTTGTATAGAGCTCCTGTATTTCCTACGAAACAGAATATGGTCTATCTGGGACTTGTGACCACTGGGTCCACTATGAGTCCATAGCTTTCCAGTTCGCTTCTTGAACTGGGTTCCAGCCGAAAACAATCCATTTCCAGAGATAAAATCCTGAAGATGGACAGAATTTATTTCGGTTAACACTATTGCTATAGACCCAGGGCAATGTAGGTGATTGATGCAGACTTGCATTAAAGTCTCCCAGGAATGTTAAGAATGCATGCTGATCCACTCCATCAGTAGCTGCTTGTAGATTGTGGTAGAAATTTTCCACCTCCTCTACAGGGGCAACACTAGTTGGAGAGTAGCACACAATCAGAACCACCTTAGGAAACTTCTTAGCCAGTCTTCCAGAACATGAGAAGTGGCAACGGATGATGCGGTTAGAGATTTGGTCTATTTTGTCCAATGCTGCATGTGCAGTTGGATTCATCAATAGACCAATTCCACCATTGCCACTATCATCTGCTGACGCGAGGGCGAGTCGCCAACCGCCCCCCATGTCCTTAATCAGAACCTCATCAGTCTGTCCAGTCTGCATTCGGTGCTCTTGAACACCCACTGCGCTAAGAGAAAGCTTATCTGCCAAGGCAGTCAGCTCACCTTGTCGCATTGGGGACCCGAGTGTTAGGGTGTTTACTGAGGCTAGTCTTGTGACTTGCCTCAGATTCACCAATGGCTTTGTTGGTCGGGGTGGAACATGAGAGTAGCCTCCAACTCCAGAATCCCTCTCCCCATCACAATCTGGCCTCCCTGGTGACCCAGGGTTTGGGCCAGAAAGGTCATCAGGAAAGGGACTCAAAGAATTGTTGGCTGCTCTCTCTCCAGTAGGGGGTGAGACAGGCAGCCGGTCAGGAGTTAACTGACGCCTGTGAGGCCGATTGTGTCAGGTAATTCCACTGGCCTCTAGTGGCCGGACCTCCGCATTGCTAATGTAATCCATAGTGGGGGTTGGGGGGTGCTTTTTTGCCGAGTCAGCTCTCGGGGCAAATACCACACCCTGGTTTGCCATTCCACAGGGTGGGTGTCGCAATGGAGTCAGATATGAGGCCCATCACCCATATCTACTCTGGCGCACATGACCCACCATTGGCTGTTGCAGCTCATCTGCTGGGTCATGCCCTGTACCCTTGCTGCCAGGTGCAGGTCGCAGTGAAGTGCTCTCAGAGTGGACATGAGAACACTCTACTCCTGACCAGCCATTGGTAGATCACCATCTGCCTGGTCAGGCCATATACCCCTGCAGCCAAGTATATGGGTCCTTAATCCAGGACCAAGGGCGTCCTTATCCCAGAACGAAGGGGGTCCTAGTTACAGGACCAGATTTGCCCTAGTAAGAGGGTCTATGCAGCTACAGGTGGCGCCTCCTTTATGCTGCATGGAGGTGGCAAGTTTTCTTGATCAATGACCTAGAATACTTGACCTGACCTCATGGTAATGCACTATGGGCGGGTCAGCACTACTCTCTCTGATAGTATATATAACAAAATTAGAGTGGCATATAATAAGTCTATTCGTTTATTTTTCAATATTTCGAAATTTGCTGATGGAGAACCCACCAGTATAAGCTTAACATGTGCTTAACAATTAAATTTACCGATGTTTATTCACATCCGACATCGCTCCATAATAGCTAGCTTGATATCTAGGGTGTGCAAGGCGGATAATTTAATTGTATGTGCGGTATATAGTACATGCCGATTGGCTGGTTAACTAACTAGTATATTATACATCATGTTCAATTAAATTAAATTTATGTTAAATCTGTGCTATTACGTGAGAATAACTGTATTTGTAGGTAAACTGTAACTGTAAAATTATGTGTAGTGTATGTAATTTTTGTGTTTTTACTATGGACCCGTGTGGCCTGGATTAAATTAAATAATAATATTAGACGTAGGATGACTAATCCCATTGAATCCAATGTTGGGTTATACTGTATGTCAATATGGGGCTTGCACGATTTGAAAATTATTTAAACCTCCAGCTTTGCTATTATGTAAGATTGGAAACCAAAGGTTTACGTATTACGCGCCAGCATTAACCCCGAATTGCACATAGGCCAACTGCAACCATTAATTACACACCATACGACCATTGTCAAATTCGCCTGAGAAAATTACAATAAACATCTGGTTTTCAATTGATTATTCTTCTTTCACAACTCCATTCTAGCCTCCCTCTATAATAGCCCCCATTCACCGCATTCCCATTCATTCTCTAACTTTTATTTTTAAAAGTTTTATTTATTTTCAATTTTCATAAAAGTTTTATTTATTTAAAATTTTGTAAAATCATTTAGCGAAAATTCAATACTATCAATTGACATTGCTATATAATGCATAGAGGTGAAAGATGTTCGGTTTGTAATAAAGAAATGATACAAAACAATCTATCTCGTCATATGGAAACACATAGAAAGGATAAACTAATGGATCCGTTACCAAAAAAATTTAAAAAATCCGAAGATATTTTTAGTGAAGATGAAAATAAAAAGAGAGATGAGCGTTATATATTAAAGATAAAACAGACAATGGAAAATAAATTTCATAAAGTTATGAATATTGTGATAGGGATACAAAAACAGTTACCCCTAGAAAATGAAGAAAATTTGAGTGAGAAAGATGAAGAAGAAAAGGACGATGAGATGAAGATGAGATGAAGAACAGGAAGAGGATGAAGACAGTGAAGGTGGGGAAGAGGATGAAGATGTTTTAGACAGCGCCGATTTGCCTTTACTTGCGACATCGATGCCATGTTCCGCCAGGTGAGAGCCTGCAAGGCGGACCAAGATAGTCTCAGATTTCTCTGGTATGAGAAAGAAGACATATCCGGCCCAGTGGTTACGTACCAGATGTACGTCAGAATATCCGGCGCCCGCGACAGTCCCATTGGCACGCTGTTTGTCTTAAAGAAAACGGCGACAGCCCAGATTGGTAATTACCCAGTAGACGTAATCGAGTCCATCTTGAGGAACTTTTATATGGACGACAGATTGGTGTCCAAGGACACGGCGGAACAAGCAATAGATGTGGCTCATGGTCTACAGGAGTGCTTGGCAACGGGAGGGTTCCCACTGACCAAGTTTACCACGAATTCAGAGGCATTATTAGAGTCGTTCCCAGTGAAGGATCGCGGAAGTGGAGACATCGAGTTGGGTGTAGAACCCGCCCCCATGGCGCGAGTACTGGGACTCGGTTGGAATCCGAACACGGATAAATTCCAGGTAAGAGTTAGATTTGAGCCCAGTAGCCCAGACAAGACTTTGACTAAGAGAATCTGTTTATCGACCATGAGTAGACTATTTGACCCGATGAACTTTATCAGTCCGGTAATATTACAGGCGCGGATATGTATGAGGAAAATCTGGCTGTCCGACTTAGAGTGGGACGAGCCGATATCCCCTATACATGCGAAGCAGTGGAGAGAGTGGGAAGCCGAGTTGCATCTATTGAAAAATATAGATGTACCCCGCTCCTACTTTACGAATCAGCTGGTATTTCCAGCTGATTTAGAACTGCATTTATTTAGTGATGCAAGTGATACCGGCTTTGGTATGGTAGCCTACCTTCGCCGAGAGGTAAGTCAGGATAAGTTTGAGACGGCCTTTGTGACTTCTTGATCAAAGACAATGCCGGTCAAATACATGACTGTCCCTCGTGCAGAGTTGCAGGCAGCGGTAGTATCGGTCGAGGTAAGTAAACAGATAATATAGGAGTTAGACATGACCTTGACATTATTCTATTGGACGGACGCATCTTTAGTGTTAGTGTATATTGCAGCTGACAATATTGCACTAAAGACATTTGTAGCCAACAGACATGCCCAGATCGTTGATTTTTCGACGAAGGAACAATGGAGACATTGTCTGGGAGTGTTAAACCCCGCCGACATAACTTCCCGAGGTGCCATGCCAGCGGAATTCTGTCAGAAAGAATCTCAGGAGTTTTGGTTACATGGAACGGAATTTCGAACGAGGACACAGGAACATTGGCCAGAGCGGCTGAAGATCGTTACCAATCCGATGCCGATAGACGCAGAGGTCAAATTGGATAAGGTTTCCAAGTCTAAGTCGAAGGCCAAACAAGAATCACTGGAGCAGCCTGAAGAATCATTGGAGCGGCCTGAAGAATCATTGGAGTGGCCTGAAGAATCACTGGAGCGGCCCGGAGACTTGTCGGACCAAGATAAATATGTGACTACAAGGTCCGGAAGGGTAAGTTATGACATAAAACCACCCTTACAGACTGCGCGAGGGTCACAGTTAATAAGTGACGGACAGCAAATAACCACCAAGATGGAGCCTTCGGTTTCCAAATCTGCGGGTTTGGATTCGAAGATTACATTGGCTAGTCCGCAACCGTCGCTAGCATTGGAGCCACGTAGTATTTATGACAAATTGTTAAACTCGTCCGCCTCTTGGGTGACTATTTGTAAGAGAACCGCGTGGTTGAGCCGATATGTTTCGTTTCTTTGTTTAAAATATACGAAGCATTTAGGAGATCAAACGAGCGCCAATAGTGAGTGAATTCGGAGGCTGAAACAACCTCCTACAGAGGATGAGATCGATCAAGCGGAATTAAAACATTTGAGACATTATCAAATGTGTGCCTTCCCAAAAGAATTCTATCTGTTATCGGCTCAACGACCAGTTCTCTATAAACCCCTCAAAAAATGGAGTCCATTAATACATAAGGGTTTGATTTGTCATAGATCAAGAATCCAGACTGTCGACATAAACTCACAGTTTAGGTTCGCAGTGATAATCGCTAGTCACCCTATAGAATTGCAAAGAGCAATTCTGTGGGATATACATAAGAGGTTACATCACGCGGGAAGGTTACACTGCTTGTCGGCAGCGATTTATTCTGTTGCAGCCAAGCAGGGCGGTAGGTACAATGTACGACGCCTGTTTGGTCTGCAAGAGAGTAAACACCAGAGTGTTGGAAAATAAATGGCTGAACTCCCGAAGGCGAGAGTACAGGCATATGATCCACCCTTCTCGAATTCGGGAGTAGACTGTTTTGGCCCGATTGAGGCAAAGAGTGGACGGCTGACCCACAAGAGGTGGGGTCTGTTATTAATATGTATGGCTAGTAGAGCTGTACACATAGAACGTGTGGCAGACATGTCGACCAAATATCTACTCCTGGCTTTGAAGAGATTCATGGCCAGGAGAGGGTTAGTAAAGGCGTTCTTCTCCGATAAAGGTACCAACTTTGTTGGAGGAGACAGCGAGTTAAATGCAGCTCATAGGGCGGCACAGAACAAAAGAAATCTGTGTAGCACTTTCGCCGCAAAGAATAGAGTGGAACTTTAACACTCCAGAAAGTCCCTGGAGAGGAGGAAGTTGGGAGCGTCTCGTTCGCTCCATAAAACAGGTCATAGCAAAAACGATGCCTGTGAATAAACAACTGACGGACGATGAGCTGGTAACAGCTTTCATTGAAATCGAGCATACCTTAAACTCGAGGCCGATAGCTATGTTACCCGACGGTGTTACGTTGACACCAAATCACCTGCTCATGCAGAGTCCGGCATTTCTTGTACCGGCATCAGAACCTATTAGTAGTGACTTATATAGTCAGAAAAGCTGGAAACCCAGTTTATAGCCTACACAATCTGGGAATATTGGCGGAAATATTACCTTCCCACAATATCCACCAGATCAAAGTGGTACAGAACGGTTCGGAGCCTCCAAAGAGGAGACTACGTATTAATAACCGAACCAATAGTGAAGAAAAAATACTGAGAACTGGCGTAATCTTGCACATACACCCGGACGTACAGAATGTAGTACGAACCATCACAGTTAAAATAAGGTGCAAGTATCCAAACAAGAAAAGTGTAAAACCAAGGGTTTACACACCTTGGACAGACCGGTCCAGGACATTGTGTTACTAGAGGAAACAAGCATCGAGACAGGAGACTATAATTTGTCTTCTGCCTCAAAACAAAATTAGTGTCAGAACGCAAATTCACTTCGTATGCATTCCTCGTATGAAAATACTCGGAAATGCATAGGAGCGGGTTTGTGGTGAATTGCATTGAGAATTTGTCTGGTGGGTATCAAACAACAAATTAAAATTTTCATAAAAGTTTGGAAAAACCCAAGACAATTCTAAACGCTAAAATAGACACGTTCAAGGAGCTGTCTATAAGTATACAGTATTTTGAAAGTTGTGAAAGCCTGGAAGATAGTATCTAGACACCATGGTTACGGCTATTATATGTAAGAGTGTAAATTGAGTTCAGTAGCTTCCACAGATTGGTGCCAACAGTACAACAACCAAGGTGCCAAAGGTTAGTAGCACCAGGGGCATGCACAGTCCCCACTCAGTAGTTCGCAGTGGAGAAAGGTGTTCGATAATCAAACCTGTGGGTTTGGTAGAGTTGAGCACCCCAGTTAATGTCCGTTCTAACTACTGTAGTCTAGTATTGGGGAGTAGTTTGGGCATCAAAAAGTGAGTCGGTCACGGCCAGTTTATCTCCGAAGTTTTTGCGCTATGCATGGGAATAGGTTAGAAGGTAGTTAAGAATGAGACGGGATCTAGAAAGCCGACCTGAACTGCTGGAAGGCGGACCAGGTAGCTCCGGATGTCGATCCCTCCTTACTATCTAACTGATCCACCCACAGTGTAACTAGTTTATGTAACAAATTATTTGGATAAATATATTTATACATATACTATATGCGCAAAGGAATGAGTAATAATGACGAGTAAAGACATTGCTGCGGAACTGAGGAGAGGTTGGACTGCTAAAGAGGAAGCGGGACTGCCGTTTGCCCGTCATGGTTGCAAGGATTCGAATGTGTATTACCATGGACGATCCGTTATAGATTTGAAAACCAATTTTAAATCGAATTATGATAAGGGGTTGAGGAAGGAAAGAATGAGGGCGTTGGAGGATCGAATGGAGGTGTTGCGTCGGGAATACCGAACCCGATACCCCTACGACTTCGCCGTTGATGTGTGCGATGTAAGCGCGGATCCCAATGAGGAGATAGCGCGACTATACCATATGAATATGTATTTATCGCACGATGAACCTCTACCCGCCGTTAGAGATCAATTTGACGGAATGCATCTTTACCGGAGGACCCGAGGCGAAGACGAGGAGATGCCAAAGGTTTTCAGCATGTATAAGTTGTTCTATAAATGCAGCGAATGCATGAATAAACAAAATGTATCATCCCCGATCATCTGAACGAGCTGAATCCCGAACTGACCAATTCCACCATTGCCACTATCATCTGCTGACGCGAGGGCGAGTCGCCAACCGCCCCCCATGTCCTTAATCAGAACCTCATCAGTCTGTCCAGTCTGCATTCGGTGCTCTTGAACACCCATTGCGCTAAGAGAAAGCTTATCTGCATCTTATCTTATCTATAAAGACTTTCGCGAATAAGGTCGAGAAGGCGCTAATCGTGCTAAAGACCTTGGATGCGCCATACAAACTCAACGCATCGAATAACATCACCACAATAGCGCAGGCACTGCCAATCTGGCTACCGAACAAGTGGAGGAAGATCGCCTTCTCCACCCAGGAGAAGAAAGGTGTGGAACCGGTCCTAGAGGAAATGTCGAACTTCCTCAACTACAAAGCAGAGTTGATTACAGACCCAGTCTACAGTGAGGATAGTTTGGGGAAGGCGCCGAAGACCGAATACAACAGGCCTAAACCCGAACATAATCTGGAAGATGCATTCCCGAGAGTGAGACAGTCGCTACCACATGCGGCCACACAGGGGACTGCTAGTCCACAGTTAGCTGGGAGTAGGGCCACACCGTGGCAGGGACAGAAACAAAATAACAACACGAACAAATATGATCCCAACATACCCAGTAGGCCAAGTCCAAATAACCAAAACACTAAACCGGTTGTAAAGGCTTTTGTGTAATTAGCCGGTTATTTTCCCCGTGAAGTACTCTGTAGTTGGTTTACCAGGCATAAAAGGGCCGTGTCCTTACTGTACTGGTGTTTTAGTGGACATAAAAGTAATTTCTTCTGTATGTGTACTTTAGCGGACATAATCCGCAATTCCATGACGCAAAAGCCGAAATACTCTTGGAACAGTGTAGTTACTAAGACGACAGCTAATAGCTGAGCTGTACACGTGGAGCCTCTGCACGGAGCCTTGGTTCTTTGTTCTGCTCAGCTCAAATGACGACATCTATCAGCTGTGTCCACGTCAGTTCGACCAATCAGAGATTTTCCCTTTGTGTAAAAGCTGTACAGCAGAATCCCATGATTCAGTACTGACGTTTCCCCCACGCCTAAGAACACCGGCCGGGGAATGTTTTCTGACATTAGAGCGTCTTTAATTATAAGATCATCAAACTGTTATCTCGGTTAACTCGGTTTTAGTACAGCACCTTGGTCAACTTGGTTAAGTACACTTGCATTATTTACTGCTATTTACTGTGTTGTTAATTGTATCGGCCTCGTTCGTTTACATATTATTATTGGGAAGAATATTGATAATGATCCGAAACCCCAATCTTCTTGATACACTAAGGTTAGAGAGACTGGTTACATATAACAATTTGCGACATACATTATCGTGGTTTGTAATGAGTTCAATGCTACTTAATAGGCCCTACAAATGTCGGTTGTTATTCTCTTTATATATGATTAAAATCAGTGAATATCGGCAATTCTGTGTGCAGTTGTGTGCAATAGTCTGTGTGTGCTTGACCGAGTAACAAAGCATTTCCTAAAGAATGCACTTTGGTGATCTATAAGACATACTGTTGTGTATAGTGTAAGTCATAGCTCTGTTTAAATAGATAGAGCGCCACGCCCTAAAGGAACTGCTAATATTTCCCAAAAAGTGAATAATATTTGTCAGAGATTATATATTAACGATCAATCGAATAGTACGGTAGGCCTGCACCGCAATCAAATTAAAGCATCCAAATCCAGTCTCCCGGGTATATCCAGCGGGTGAATGGTCGCGCACAGACTGGCTTTGGCTAATGTTAGAATTATTATAGGTGTTCAATACTTGTCATAGGCTGGAGTAGATTTATAACCTAGAAGACATGTAGATTTGGCGGGTTAAACTGCCAAAGGTCTTAAAAGCGCGAACAATAACAGTTTGTAAAATTCTTGATTGCAGTGTAGGCAATAAATACAGTTTAATATTGTTCTGGTAAGAACAATAACCGTTTGTTAAACTTCTGATTGCGGTGTAAGCAATCGAGTCGTCGAAAGTACCGGTCGACCGGTGACCAGTAGGCCTGACTGCCTGATCACCCGGACCGGTACTTACAACAGTACAGGTACAGCAGTACTATTTCGATTGTGATATTGTATATTGTGGGCTGCTAGGGGATTAGGGATTGATCACCCCTCATTCCTTTGTATAGTTTACTTATTTCTGTCAGTTTTATTTGCCTGTAAGTTAATATTGAGTAGAAGGCCGTGTAAGCCTGCCCAGATTGTACAGATAATTGTAGGCTGGACTGTAGTTGTTTGACTGTTGTTAAGTCTGAACGGATTGCAGTGTGTGTAGAGTCTGTCCGATAAAGTGCCAGTTAGTAAGTAGGGGCATCTTGAGTTGTAAGGTCAATCCCCTCTTAAAGAATAAGTCGTACTACCATGTTAGAACGCATACTAACCATTTTGGTTAGCATCTGCATATACTGTAGTTTGTTTAGGCTTGATAGTGGTCTGCCAGCGTTTTAGCCTGTGTTTGTTTGTGTGGTCTGTTCAGGTACCGTAATAGTTATTACTCAGATATTTTGTAGGCTGGATTGTTGTCTAGCTGTTATTAGGTCTGAAGAGATTGCTGCGTGTGTAGAGTCTGTCCGATAAAGTGCCAGTTAGTAAGTTGGGGCATCTTGAGTGGTAAGGTCAACCCCCTCCTAAAGAATAAGTCGTACTACCGTGTTAGAACGCATACTAACTAACCATTTTGGAATCTGCACATACAGTAGTTTATTTGGGCTTGATGGTAGTCTGCCAGCGTTTGGTTTGTATTTTGTTTGAGTATTCTGTACGGGTAGCGTAATATTTATTATTCAGAGTTTATGCGATTATTCGCAACATTCATATCCCTAAGTTTATTCCTACAGTAATTGTGCTTGTTACACATACCGTTATAGTTAAATTAACCCCGGTACTACACGGGCTGCTTGGCGTAGGTAAAAACTGGTGATTTTGTGCACCGGTCACTCCAGCAGATGCCGTGGTTCTTTTAGCTGTTCAAGTATTTTTAACTACTGATTATTTGTTGTACAAGTACTTGTACCTAATTTAGGGTTTAGTGTACAGTGCTTTCCGAAGGTAATTAGTGTGTAGGCAGTATATTTGTGTTGTAAAGTGGTTAATAGGCACGTTGGTTCTGGTAGACCGCGGTAATTAACTTCTAGGTAGGGACACTCCGTGATACATAATGTAGTACCTATAGCGATACGGCTATAGGTCGTCAGACGGTGGTATTTTCCTATCTGGACAACGCAGTATATTTACTACTACTTATTATTTTCAAATACCGTAGTATCCTGTCCGTTTGTAATAACCAGATTTCTAACCCTTTGTTAGGCTGGTTTGTAGACTCCCTGTAAAATTACCCTAAAATTTCGTACGTAATATTTTTGTTGTGTTTAGTTAGAGAATTAATCTCACCCGTATCGTAAGTAATTCGTAGATAAGTAACTTAGGAAGTAGAATTATCTGTTTTAGTGTCCAATAAGTAGCACTTCACTGAGAGCGCACAGCTTTTGTGTAGTGATTAATTCCCAGAAATAATAACATCTATTTCAATATTGTAACAAAACCCCTCATACGGGTACATATAAATCCACTAAATCTATTAATAAAATAGTAGGCCTGTTATACAACACTTAGGTCTTAATATCAGTTGGACTGCTGCTTAAATAACGGTAATAAAGTAAGTAAAGTAACCAAGTAACCCCTAACATTCAGAAATTCAATTATTTTAAAATAATTGACATACCGGTATTTACAATAAGCTTATTATATTTATTCTATAAATTTAGGCTGAAATCATACCGGTATTCTGTAATTAATTCTAGTCTGTAATAATTATACTTATATATACTATAAGTGTCAGCTGTATACCGGTATTCACGATAGGCCTATTATATATTTATATATATTTGTGCTAAAATTATATACCGGTACTCTGTGACAAATCTAGTCTGTAATAATACTTATATATATACTATAAGCATACCGGTATTCTAATATATTATATATATATCACGCTACACTGAGTAGCAGTATCGGTAATTAATTATTAGGCTAACAGTGATACTGAATTACTAGACTTGCTTTAACTGTATTTATAGCCGTAGGCATTCAACTGTGTAAACAAACATGTCAGACACAACCCAATCACTGTCGGATAGTCTCTTAGAAAGTGTTAGAATGACTGTTAGACAGTGTCTTAAAAGGATCAGTGACCCAGATCCAAGTATAGAACATCCTAGATCCAAGTCTAAGTCACCTACTATTGTAAGAAAGGCCATCCCTACAGTAGTAGTGTCAGACCCTAGGCTAGTAGAACACCATAGGTCTATCATCGGCACTCGGGCCCAAGTCAAGCGGGATCAAGAAGCAGCTGTCAAACAGCAGCAACATCCTAGCCAAGAACTTAGTTCTCAGCGGCCCGATAGCTCCAGTAGTTCGGATACTGCTGAGCAGACGCCCGAACGCGGAGTGAAGATGGCGGATACGGTTTATGATGAGTGGCCGACCTTTGAAGAATCAACCGACGCCACTTCTTCTCAAGAAGAAAGCGAAGTGACAGCGGGGGGGCCGCGAAAGAGAGACGCTATTGATATTTATCTGTCAGACTATCAGCGATTCCTAGGAGACGAAGAGTTGAGGAGACGACTGTTTGGACTTCGACCTAATAGTGAAGGAACCAAGCTTGTGTTGGACGCAATCGATGCGGAAATGTTAGCTGCGAACAAAGCTAAATTTGATGAAAAACTCCACCTCGCTAGAGTCCAAGAAGAACAAGTAAAGAAAAAAGCGATAGAGGACAGAAACGCATTAGCAGCGGCAAAAGCAGCAGCGGCAGTGGAAGTGGCAAAAGCGGCAGCGGCAGTGGAAGCGGCAAAAGCGGAAGTGGAAGCAGCAAAAGCAGCAGCAGCAATGGCATTGGCAGAAGCAGAACAGAGAGCGTCTGAAGAAACCACCCAACTGGAGTTGGAAAATCTTCAAGAGACGCAAGACTGCATAAATAAACAGTTAACTGCTAGTCAAATGCAGATGATGAGTCGATCTACTCCCAAGCGCCAAGAATACACATCATCGGAGGAAGGCGAGACCACCGATCCTGAAGGCGGAGGAAATAGATCTCGTCTAAGCAGGCGTAGAAAAACATCTCACCGTCACAAATTGCCTGATTTGCCCCCAGCTGTTAGAAGACAACTAGCTAGCACAGACTTAGGTAGTACAGAACCCACAGACCAAATTATTAAGGTCAAAAGACTCCCTACTATAGTTGATGAGCCTGAAATAATTAGGCCTGTCGTTCCCAAAGCCACTCCTGTGCTAGAGACCCCTGTACTTCCAGAGCTTAACTCTAAATTCCCTTTACACAGTACTACACTGCCTGTACCCGGTAGAACAGTCCATGAGAAAATCCCTGTCCTGGACGCTGAGAGAGAAATCAAAGATTTGTCTCCCGTCGTCCCGCGTCGGCCCGCTACAATGTTGGCGACTCCCGCTTCGGCGGTCGAGTGGGTAGAGGAGGGACGGCGGGGGATGAATCTCCTGCTCGGACAGATGCAGGAGACTGTCCACCAACTCAAGGGAACATTAAGGGAAAGTAGGGTAGAATTACAAGAAGTGCAGCAAAGCATCGCGCTAGAACGCGACAAATTAGTCAATATACAAAAGGGTATACCAATACCCCCTGTAACATTGTGTCAACCTGTTAGGTCTGAAGTATTACATGCGCAAGGTGTGGAGCCTACACGCATCTATACTGCTAGTGAAGTAGAAACTCCTATAGCAAACCCTATTAAGGGTGATTATAAACCTGTTGTTAATGATATTCCCTATAGACTTGATAATAATCCAAGAAATTCATATACCGATAATTCGATATTAAATAACACGATGGCCCAAGAAAGCTTTACGCGTCAGATGGCTAGAACAGAAGCCCGCCAAGCGGTTAAAGTGGGAGAGATCGTCAAATTCAATGGAGATGAGATGAAATGGTTACCTTTCAATGAATATTACAAAGATAGCATACAGAACTCTGTACTATCTAACGGAGAGAAGCTTAGATTCCTCATCAAGTGTTTGGAAGGACCTCCCAAGTTAATGGCGTTAAAGTTTATTGGACATCCAGATGGATTAAGACAAGTTTGGGATACATTAAACACCAGGTATGGTAACAAGGATAACATAGCTAAGTATTTGTATGCAAAATTAGTAGCCCCCAGAAACTTCCTTAGTAGCGGGATTAAAGAGTTTTCCGATAAGATTCAGGAGATCTGTAGACAATTGGACTGGTTAGGTAAGTCTCATGAATATCAGAGTTCCATGGTTATTGGAGCAGTAGTCTCTACTTTACCAAAGGGTGGAGTATGTACACGCTGGGACAAGAAAGTGTTGTATATGAATGAGCAGCAACGACGAAGCCCTACCATGGCTGATCTCATGTCCTTCTTAGATAGTGAAGTAAAATTACAACTTATAAAGCAGTCCAGAGAGAAAACATCGGAAAATAAGGTAAGTGAGAAACCCGTTTCTAGGAGAAGGTAACACCAGTGTGTTATACTGACGACGGCGAAAGCCAAGCTTCTCAAGAAGAGGACAGCGGGAAAGACACAGCAAAATCTTACTATGACAACAAGACCTATAAAGACGTAAGTAAATATAAGTCTCGAACCAGTGACAGGAGAGAACAGGTAACAACAACTCCTCCTACGTCCCCTAAGAGAATTCACGGAAGAAAGCTCGAAGAAAGAACGAGAGTGCATAACGTTACCCAAGGTAAAGTGAGTAACATCAAACCAAAATGTGCGCTGTGCGACGGGCCCCACCGTTTGAGTGTGTGTGCTGAATTCCTAAAGAAATCCCTGGTAGACAGACGTGAAGTCATGTGGGATAAGCGGTTATGCTATAATTGCCTCAAACAAGGACACCAATGGCGAACCTGTTACTCCGACGTAAAGTGTGCAAAGTGTGGTGCGAAACATCACATCTTGTTACACAGTGAATTCGAACGAAACAACCCGAGTCAGGTAAGTGAGCCCGAACTACATGTCCAATTCAGTGATGTAAATGACACTGATCAAGAATCTGAGATGGAAGGATTCTATACGGACGAATTCTCCGACGCCAACGAATCCTGTTATCTAATAAATACCGCAGTGTATCGAGCACTTACGTATGAAAAGGACACCGACAATGAGTTCCCCCCAACTACCTTTGACAGACAACCATCTTGGAAACCTCCAACTTCCAACGTAGGAATCAGAGAATTTCCTGTGGTGCAGGTAAGAGTTCATCAGATCACTCCTCAGATAATGACGATATTAACTCCAATGTAGATCAATGGAGACATTGCCTTGGGACGATTAATCCAGCCGACATTGCTTCCAGAGGAGCAACTCCTCAAGAACTGATAGATACTCCAGGCTGGTTAGGTGGATCCGACTTCCTAAGTAAAGAAGGAGAAGAATGGCCTCCTCATCTTACCACGGCGGAGATTAGACAGGCCGAGGGAGCGGAGAAAGTAACACAACAACTCAATCGCCCAGCTGGTCGTTTATGTTTACTGGAAAGAGACCGAAAACTGTCCGGAAACTATGGAAGGCAAGATACTCTTCCTACGACCACTTCCCTAATCCGACAAATATCTAGGGACTCCATAACGTAATAACATATGGAGTGGGCGTGTGACTATATCATTTTATATTTGTTTTTATTTTATATTTATGTATGTATTATTATGTAATTTTATTATAATCGTTTTCTTTAATTTTATTCAGTATAATGTTATTTTTAGTGATTATTTAGTAGATTAGTGCAATATATTAGTGTTTATTACGTACGTAATTACTTATAATATATATTTAGTGCGACGGCGAGAAATAATTATTTTTTCTCTTTCCTTACTGTCCGTATCATATTATAAATACGTGACTACAGTAAGATGAAATGTCCGTACTTATTAAAGTACAATAAAGCCACTACTATATTCAAGTATTATTGGTAGGCAGAGTATTAGGAATGCAAAGTTCAGATCCTCGTGTCTCAGCTAAACCAAGCTCTGGGTAGACCTTGGAAACGACTTGCCTCTTCACACTGACATTGCTTCGTGCGATATTGCTCTCATACCATATATAATAATACATATAGTAGCGTGATGTCCCTCTAACCGTAGCTTGAAACGCAAATAAATCTGTTAAACCTTTTGACCATCTGTAATTCTAGTCGATTAAGATATCGCGGCACCCACCGATATACTTGAAAGACAAATTCTAGAATCAGTGGTTAACGTCCCCAGACAAGTTCTGGAATAAATTGGTGCCCATCTCAAATATTAATTATTTAATATTTATAAATCTATAAATCAAAATCTGTAAAATTCAGATCCTTTAACAATTCTAGTCGATTAAGATATCGTAGCACTTACCGATACTCTTAAAAGACAATTTTCATAGAATTAAGGATCCTATGTCCCCAGACCTGCTCTGGAATCAAATTGTGTCAATTGCACTATCAAATAATAAAATTTCAGGGAATAAATTTGAATTCATATTTTAATGAATTTAATAAATTGTCATTCTGTGCAATTTATAACATTCCCAAAATCCCATTAATTAATAGATCACGGGAGCGGAGATTCATCTTATTAAGTGTGTTAGAGTGTGAGAATCTCCCATGTATGAGTCAATAGCCGATAAAATTTATAAAATCATATATAAACGAGATATTGGACCATTAAAGAATTACTATTAAATAGCATCCCAGATCTGTATGCATTGGAATTACCCTAATTCTACCGCTAGCTTTCCATAATGTCACCATAGTAACACCCACGCTAGAATTAGCAACAAGTTAAAAAGAACAATAGAAAACTTGCCCATTGCATAGAGTAAGAAATAAATAGCGCACTGCTAGTATCCAAGTATACATAATAATAACGTGGCATTCTGGAAGGCACTGACTAACGGACAAATGGCCCGAGTGTGTGCAATCAATTTGTGACAGTTGTGTGTGTGGAGTTTGTGAGTTTATAGGCGAATGTTACTACTAAAGTGTGTTTACAGTAGCGAGTCGCAATTGTGAAAGTAACCCTAACTCTCCAGTAAGAACCTGAAGTGAATCTAAGCCTTTGGGACGGACAGTGGAGTGACTCGTGCTAGTGTCGTTGTCGTTGTGTAGCTACACGTTGGCGGAAAACACAGCGGCGACGATACATTTGCGCTGAGGCTCTTACACTGTCCGGGGGCTGATTGGGGTAGGCAGCGACGCTCGCTAGCCTAATTATAAGCTCATTATAATATTAATAAACTCATATATAGCAGATATAACGGAGTTGATAGAAGATGGTCTTGGTATCGGGGAGCGATATACTCTACCTTTACAAGTGTTTGTTGATAGTTTGATACGCGGCGACGCTAGTCCAACTACTACGGAGGACGATGGTCGTTATATCGAACCGACGATTTCCTCGAAGCAACTTACGCGTGAATTGGACTATGGAAAATTCACCGCTCGCTACACGCATCGTAATAGTACGTATATGGACTTCTTAACCATTGGCCATTCTATCGATTCACACGATACGGGCTATGTCGAACATATATCCTACCCAGCGGAGTCGGAACGATAAACTGAAATTCGAATGCGAAAATTCTATTCGAAATCGACTCGAAAGAAAAGACATTAGAGAGACAAATGGACGCGGTAACTCTAACGTATATTTGGAATTCTTGATAGAAGCATTGTAACAACAAATAAATATCATCCGCATTTCCCCTACCAGACGTGCGTCTTTGGTATTATTACGATAAATGCCCTAGACCCAACTAATAAACGGAAAGACATAAACATCCACGGAAACCGAAACTTGTTCGACATATCACCTACGCTCGCTCGACTCAGACGATCCTTGAGTAAACCTACGATCATAGTTCCGGAATACTCGGTCAGACCACCTCGTTCCTTGATTAGACCTCAGACTTTCGATTCTGATGGTATCCCGGATCCTCACGAGCTGTATTCACTGTCCAAAGATCTAGTGCTACCCTAACAATTAATCGGTAACACTCTGGCAGCGAGCTCTAGCTAGCCGCCCATCTTACCTAGCCGTATTGGGACGCGGACACCTAATATCACCATTCAACCGTATGGTCGTCCCAGTTTAACGCGATACAACCCTTCATCAAGGTGAAGGAGAGCGTTGTACGAAACGAGTTAAACGCTATTCTACAAAGATCAGAAAGGAAACCTGCGTTGGTTCAGATAAACGTAAGTTATAACAGCAAGTCCAAGCAGTAAACGAATTGGCTTTATCTCAGTTCGATTGGGAAATCTTGAATCTCTAAGAAGATATCGAGCTTAGACAACCCTATTCTCTGCGAGAGTTTTGGACGAGCGTGTCCAACGACAAGTGGAGGAAAATCAGCTCGAGGAGAAGCAGATCGAAATGGACGAGACACTGACCGTAACCCTAAACCTTCTGATGCAATGGTATTGCACCCTTCACCCAGGAGTTACAGCCCTCCTAGTAAAGTGGCTCCCCCCAAAGAGAAAAGGACTCTTGCTAGCCTCAAAAAGCTGCGTAAACGCCGTCCGCGTAAGAAAGACTAACTGTTTAGAGTATTTTTATATTTTAGAAACTGTGATTTGTTATATTTTATAGACTTAAATCCCATTTTCTGGGAGCGGTGTAAAGGCTTTTGCGTAATTAGCCGGTTATTTTCCCCGTGAAGTACTCTGTAGTTGGTTTACCAGGCATAAAAGGGCCGTGTCCTTACTGTACTGGTGTTTTAGAGGACATAAAAGTAATTTCTTCTGTATGTGTACTTTAGCGGACATAATCCGCAATTCCATGACGCAAAAGCCGAAATACTCTTGGAACAGTGTAGTTACTAAGACGACAGCTAATAGCTGAGCTGTACACGTGGAGCCTCTGCACGGAGCCTTGGTTCTTTGTTCTGCTCAGCTCAAATGACGACATCTATCAGCTGTGTCCACATCAGTTCGACCAATCAGAGATTTTCCCTTTGTGTAAAAGCTGTACAGCAGAATCCCATGATTCAGTACTGACGTTTCCCCCACGCCTAAGAACACCGGCCGGGGAATGTTTTCTGACATTAGAGCATCTTTAATTATAAGATCATCAAACTGTTATCTCGGTTAACTCGGTTTTAGTACAGCACCTTGGTCAACTTGGTTAAGTACACTTGCATTATTTACTGTTATTTACTGTGTTGTTAATTGTATCAGCCTCGTTCGTTTACATATTATTATTGGGAAGAATATTGATAACGATCCGAAACCCCAATCTTCTTGATACACTAAGGTTAGAGAGACCGGTTACATATAACAATTTGCGACATACATTATCGTGGTTTGTAATGAGTTCAATGCTACTTAATAGGCCCTACAAATGTCGGTTGTTATTCTCTTTATATATGATTAAAATCAGTGAATATCGGCAATTCAGTGTGCAGTTGTGTGCAATAGTCTGTGTGTGCTTGACCGAGTAACAAAGCATTTCCTAAAGAATGCACTTTGGTGATCTATAAGACATACCGTTGTGTATAGTGTAAGTCATAGCTCTGTTTAAATAGATAGAGCGCCATGCCCTAAACGAACTGCTAATATTTCCCAAAAAGTGAATAATATTTGTCAGAGATTATATATTAACGATCAATCGAATATTACGGTAGGCCTGCACCGCAATCAAATTAAAGCATCCAAATCCAGTCTCCCGGGTATATCCAGCGGGTGAATGGTCGCGCACAGACTGGCTTTGGCTAATGTTAGAATTATTATAGGTGTTCAATACTTGTCATAGGCTGGAGTAGATTTATAACCTAGAAGACATATAGATTTGGCGGGTTAAACTGCCAAAGGTCTTAAAAGCGCGAACACCGGTAGATATGAATCTACGCGCAATACATGAAGGGCTATACAGGGAGCGCTACAATCCAGGATACGAATGTCAATTGCTTAGGGATGTGACCCATAAGACCATGAGTTGTAAGCATTGGCAAGCATTGCCTAAACAAGATCGGATAGCCTACGCAGATACAAACGGACTATGTCATCGATGCGTGGTAGAGGGACACAGATTCGGAGAGTGTAGAGAAACACCGATAGGATACGATGAGACTGGAGGCCAAACTATGGCTATGAGCACAATGGGAGCAAGGAGAAAGAGGAAAGTACTACTCGGGGTAGTACCAGTGAGGATAACAGGAGAGAGCGGTCGATCAGTTACGACGTTGATGCTGGTCGACAGCGGAGCAGCCTTCACGCTGGTGGAGAATTGGGTGGTCGAGGAGATAGAGTTACAGACGAGGTCGAGTAGGATGGCAGTAACTACTATCTCGAGCAAGGATGAGGTCCTGGAGATGAGAACGGGACGGTGCGAGATATCAGCAATAGCACCAGGATGTGATTATGGGGCAACCATCGACCCCATACAGGTAATATAATCAATTAACATAAACACCAGGCGACCCACCAGGATCGAGGTCGAGCAATACCGGTTCCTAGACGATATCAATTTCTCAATACCGGAAGTGGACATCTCGAAGGTATCCATCATAGTCAGAATGGATTGTCCGACGGCCCACGAGAGAGTAAGGACCATATTCGGAGAGAATAAGCAGCGGGATCCGACGGCGATTCTCACGCCGTTCGGATGGACGCTTAGCGGCCCAATTAAAACCAAGATTCCATTCAGGGTGTCGGAGACATCAGGGTGCATGCTATCAGGCACCATTGAGGACATTGAGGAGAAACCAGAGACGGGCGATGGGGAGGTCCCATGTGAGAAGCGGCCCGGGGAAGGATACCAGGAGTTGGGTATGGATCTGGAACCACACATAGTGGAGCGTGGTGAAAGGATAGAGGATAGTTCCAGAAAAATACCGTCAGTAGATGAATTAGGAAGGGAAGCTACAGCAAGAGAGTGGGCAGAGGAGAATGGATTCGACGCGGAAGACTTAGAGACGATGGGATGGAACAAGGATGTTCCTGGCAAGTATCGGTATGAGGAAGGAGAAGAGTGGACGGCGAGATGTCCGGAGAAGTGTCCGGAGGAGACACTGGTCCGGATGAGAGGCATACCGAAAAGGGGGGAGGTCAAATAAGAAGACAGGGTGGAAAGGGATAGGATTAGTATAATCCATTCCGTTCTATCTATTCTTCCGATTTCTTTTCATTCTACCGCCAGGTGACGACAAGATGAAGGGTGGCATTTTGCTGCCAGGGGACCATAAGGAAATCAAGAAGGAGACCGAAAGACCCGATTTTAGGGTAGTGGAGGTGGGAGAATCAATTCTTGAGAGTTGGAATTGGCAAGGAGAGTGTGGCGAAGGATAAGAGGACCTACAGGGGGGCAGTGGGAGAGTGCCTGCTGGAAGAATCGCCCTTGAAGTTTAGTCATCCAATATGTTGGACTGAGGGGGGTGGGAATGAGGGCGAGATGCCATTTTCACACATAAATAAAATATGTAGTCTGCTTGTCTGCCACAAGCCGATGGACTGGGGCAAGTTCCGGAGGGAGCACGGAGCGGGCACAGGACATTGTGGAGCAGTGACGATGGGCCAGCTCATGAGGCTTGTCTGCCACAAGCCGATGGACTGGGGTAAGCTCCGAGAGGAGTATGAGAGGAGTACAAGGGAAGTATGGAGAGGAGGTGTTGGCGCGTGAGGAAGTGAGAGGAGTGCAATTCAAGCATGGGGAGCGAGCAGTGAGAGAGAGAGTAAGGGACAAAGGGATCCGAGAGTGAGATTAGAGGGAATTAAGAGTGAGGTTTTTTGAAAATTGTGTGAAGAGAGTCCACAATTGTCTCAAACGGAGATGTCAGATACCTTGGTGCAACATAGGTTGCGATTGCACCAAGGAGGGGTGGCAATATCATACCCAGGGGGGGCGGCCTGGAAAGCCAACCCCGAGAAAACAACTCCACCCCACACCCGATAGTAGATTGGGTTCCAGCGGAATTGAAGCGCACTTGAGGTTGATGCTATCTTCTCACCGGGAAGATAGCATGGGGGGGAGTATAAGTGGATTGAAATTCCACTTCATTACCCACCAGAAAATGGGATAGTGGCATTTTAGCAATATGTTGGGGATACGAGATTACCAATATCAATCTCGTATCACAACCAACATTGGGGGGGGGGGGGCAACACAAGCCCCGAAGCCACATAGAAAGGAAGGTTAGAGGTCAAACCACCTCGGAGGGAATACAGCTAGTAAAGGCTAGCAGCGGAGGGGAAACACTCCCAGAGAGTGCCAGGGTGACAAGTAGTATATTAGCCAATAGAGGGGAGGGAAGCACGTGATAGGGAACAGGAAAGCATCCATTGGGTAGAAGGCCAAAGTAGAGTAAGAAAGTAGAGTAAGAGGTGAAAGCAATATTCAATCTGTTAATCATATATTATCAGTCTATACCGGTTTACCAATCAGTTGTGCTATTCAGTCTATTTAGTGCAGACCGGCAATAGTTTTAGACCGTCATCGGCACCACCATACCGGTAAATATTTTATATGTATCTTCTGCATCTATTAATCTGTGCTATCATCGCGTACCTTAATTAATATCAAAGTCAACAGCAACTCATACTGTTTTCCTAGTCGGCTTCGGCCAAAGCCAGTAGCACAATCCCTAGCATAACGGTGACGCGTACTTCAACAACCCGGTCGGGATCTTTGATCCCATCACACAGAGGCGTGAGAAGCCATTCAATTCTTGCCGATGGTGATGTTGGCGGATCATGGGAACATCGACTGCTTAAGGGAAGCATGCGAAGTTCCTGCGTGATGTTCCGATGCAGATAACGGACTATGACACATTGGATAAGATTGGAGCTCCGGGGAAGGAGAGTAAGTTATTCGGTTGGTTAGACAAATACATAAAGTTATGGGTCGCAGTGGCTACGTTCCCAGTCGACGAGGAGGTAGACCAGGTGTGGTTGAGGAGGAAGGGTTCCTATACCCAGTACGACGACCCCAAGGCTATTGAGCGCATGTGGACCCCATCTGACGAGATTCAGCGCCAATGGAGAAAGGCAGAGGAATCCTTGGAGGATTGGCGTCTAATGTTTTATGACAACGAGGGAGGGTCTCACCAGGAATGCTTGACCAGCAAATGTTTTCAAGTTCGAGCGGCCGACAGCGTGACCCACATGTTTATGCGTGTGAGGGCGGACCGGGATAGACCGGAGCCCATTATAACGACGCAATATAGGCGCGGGAAGGATCCCCGAGAACAAATCTTAGAGGTATGTAGACAAGGGGGTATGCATGGAGCGGAGCGGATCGACGCTAGGATGTTACCCAAGAAGGTTAAGGAGGCGATCCTTAACCAAGATTATGTCAAGGTGGGATCAGGTGTCCAGAGCGATCTGGAGAGTGATTTCAACGCTATGGCGGACCTGGAGGATCGATTGCCAAGACCGTTCATTGACACAAAGCTATTATTGCTATGGGTGCAGGACATTGGGATTTATAGGGAGTACCCCAATTCTGTTAAGACTGGTATGGGTTTTATAGCACATTTATTATATAATTGGGACTTCAAGTTAAAGACACAGAAGAAATACGAGGAGGCGTACGGTGAATATAACACACCGCCGGGAGCTGAGTTCAAATCCCATTTCAAGCGGCAAGCGTTGGTATATTGGAACATCTGCACAACACCCCGTGCTTCGTTGCGATATTATTTGGTGTTGGAGTCAAACACAGTAACTTGCCTAATTATGGACATAGTCGTGAGAGTTTTGAAGCACCATCCGTTGGTATTGTTTACTTTGTTCCAGATCAGCAACCCTTAACCGGAGGGGATGACATTGTTCTAGATATTGGGAAGGAAGGAAGCGCGAAACTGATTGGAGACGTCATATATGAGAGGGCTTGGTTCCCGCAAGCGCGTAGATGTAAGTTGTGCGGTAGCACGAGACACAGTCAGAAGACATGTGACGCTGTGGTAGAAGCAGCGTACAAGATTTGCCGTTTGTGACGGGATCCAAGAGGGATCCCGGTTTATCCGGTTTTAGTTCACGCGTCCCCGCCGTGTATAAAGAGTGAATAAGTTCGTGCTGTTTGTCGTATATAATATGATATGCAGATATAGATATAGATATATTGTCGTATACGGAAGGCGGGATACGGTAACTAAAGTCCCGGTCCTTCCCTATCTAAAACTATGTAACCTAATCTAGCACCGGTATTGCACTGAGATAACTGAATTGGTATGATTACTGCCAAGTGGCTATATTGCACGGTTGGCCTTGTTACTCTACATAATCGATGTCTTTCCCCCCTTTGATTGGTTGATACCCTTGTTGGCGCCCTTTGGAGTGTTCCCGTTCACTCCACCTATTCTCTCTGGGTTAGGGGTTTGGCCCCTGACCCTCATTGTGTGCTTCTCCTTCCCATTCTTATTGGGATGCCACGAGTTGGTTAATTACCCAATCTCGTGGCTCCCAATATTGCTTATCGGCTTATAACTTTATGGGGTGTTAGCGGGATTGAATAAGCTAACACTCCCCCCCATGCTATCTTCCCGGTAAGAAGATAGCATCAACCAAAAAGTGCGCTACAATCCCGCTGGATCCCGATCTAGTATCGGGTGTGGGGTGGAATTCTTTTCTCTCGGAGCCGGCTTTCCAGGCCGCCCCCTATGGGTATGATAACGCTACCCTGTGTGCCTGGCGTCTCATGTCGGGCCGATCGCGCTCACCTCTCACGCAACTTTTGTTTCCCCAACACTTCCGCCCTATCTCTTCTTCACTCTCATTCTAACTCTCTCACACTCGGACTTCCTCGTCCCTCACTCAGCCTCTTATTCTCCCCCCCCCACACTAGAATTGCGTCCGCACTCTCTCCGCACTCCGCACTATTACTCCGTCCCTCAACCTCACTTCGACTACCTAATCCCTTCAGACGAATCTCCCCCCCTCTTGTGCCGTCGCACTCAAGAAGTGTGAAATTGTCTGGTGTCTCGTCCATAGTGCCATAGTCAGTTATCCCCCAGTCCCAGTAGCTAATTGAGAAAGGTTGTATGACTATAGTACTTACTCCCAGCGTATATTTGTAGATTACTAATTACTACATACCTAGATACGAATTGCACTTATATGATTATTTGCATTAATTAAATTTGTACTTAATAGTTCGTACGTCCCACGCGGCGCCTTCCAGGCGTACCACGTCCAAGTCCCAGTCTCTATCCCTCGACTCTGGGAACCTATCTATTCCTCTGGGGATAGTTCCCCCTGGCGTCCTCTTCCCTGGGCCGTTTCTTGGTTATCACCGTTCCTCTGGCATCATCCGCTTTCTGCTTTCGGACCTTCGCCGCCACCTCCTTGCTGATCCCGGTCGTTGGCTCCTTGGGTGCTGGTGTTATTAGTGCCCGATATCGCTTCGCCGGTGGCCCCTCAGAGTGGCCCGGTTGTCTCCCTCTGGTGGCGTCCCATAGGATCATTTTCATTGCCTTTGGTACGTGCTCCGCCAAGAAATCCCTAAACTCCCTTCGGTTCTCTGGCGTCCACCTGTCCAAATACCTTTGCGTGTTCATCACTCCAGCGTACGACGCCGCCGTTGCTACCTCTTGGTAGGTAAACGGTAGCCTCCGCTTTATGATTTCCATGTGAGTCTCCTGATTGATAAGGAAGAAACCCCACTTGAACTCCTGGGCCTTCATGCGCTGGCGCGTCATGGCCCCGACGTCGGCCCACTCCTCGAATCTTGTGAACTTCTCCTCGTCGTTCATCCAGTCGCACTTGCGTCCGTAGTGTCCCCGAAAGTGGCACTTTGGACATCGGTTATGCAACCGTGGACACGCCCCCATCCTGTGGCTTGGTTCTCTGCAGAAGAGACAAAAGGTTCCCTGTTGGAACCGGTATAGGCAGCTGCTTTCCCGATTGGTCTGTCTCCCACAGTAGTCGCAGCCGAGTACCAATGTCTCCCGTCCCACCTCGTCTTTCGTCCCAAGCGATCTCTGCGGTCTGTGGAGTCGCTGGTAGGCAAACTTCTCTACGTTGGTCTCTCTATCTACGTCGATCTCTCCGCCCCTCTCGGGCATCGTTTCCCCGAATACTATCCGTGGTGCCGTCCCCGGTTGCTCGCCCAACCTGATGGTGCTCCCCGCGAAATCCATCGCCGGCTCCTCGTGCACCCAGGTCCGCTTACCGGATCTGTTCCAGAAGGCCCTCACCCCACTGGCCGTCACCACCCTTCCGCCAACCCAGTCCGTGTCCGAGTGGCCTATCCTCTCGATGGGCGGCATCTCTCCGAACTCGTCGTCGTCGTCCTCCTCTTCTCCAATCCCGGTATCCCGATGGGTCCACTATGTCCCTTCCCGCCTTGGCTCTCGCCCGTAGCTCTCCATCCTTCTAGCTCCCTTAACTTCCTTGGCGGTTGGTCGCCCTCGGCGCCCGCTGGTATGGGCATCGTTTGCAACCCCGACGTCGACTATTTCGGCGATCCCACCGTCCATCCCAATTCTCGCCCTGGAGACTCCCCCGAACTCCCTGATGAAGTCCAATGAAGTTCGTCTAGGCCTGCCTGTTCCTCGAAGCCGTAACTCTGTGTCCTGGACTCCTCTTCCCTCTCCTCTGCTTCTATCCTCTCCCATCTAGCGACTTCTTCCAGTCGCTTTGCTTCTCGTCTATCCGTCTCTAGCTGCTCCCATCTCTGATACGGTGTATCTGTCTCCCCGTCTACCAGATGTCGGCTGTTGTAGTACACCGACTCACCCTTCAGCCCCGGGTGGTCTACCAGACCGTCAATGGCCGTCTTAAAGGCTCTCCTGTAGCTTAGGGGTGATCCCGATAACAGAAATGCCCCTGGTTCCCTCTCGATAACCACGGTCATGAATAAGTTAAGCAAACTTATCATCATCCAGTCCTCCTGCAGGATATATCGCTTCTGATATACCTTTATCGCTCCCCTGCGGAACTGATATACCTCCTGCTTTCCCGGTCTCGCTCCCCACTTTAGCGAGTTCGCTAGTTCTGCTCCGTATTCTTCCCTAAACTTCCCCCAATCCATCGGTTTGTGGCATACGAGCCCCAATAATTGGCCCATCGCCACCGCCCCGCATTGGCCTGTGTTTTCGACTACCCCCAACCCATCCGGTGCCGTCATAGCCATAAAGACTTTCTGCATATCCAGGAGGTTGGTGGCGTCCTCGCGAATCGCCGATCCCACTTTCGTCGTCGACTTCTCTCTTAGTAAGACTCGTACCGCTTTCGGTAACCGGTTTAATTTCGGCCCGTCCTTCTTCCCATACGTTCCTAGATCGAATAAGAAGATGTCCCCATTTGGCGCGGCCAAATGTAGGAGTATGGTCCTGGCCGACCCCGCAGTTCCTCGTCTCGAACCCGCCTCGTCTTCCACGGTTCCCTCATCATCTAGGATCATATATCCTCCTCTGTTGACGGACTCTATGAATCTCTTCCAGTCCTTCCTCGGTGATTCCCTCGGGTACTTCGGAATCCCGAACTTCGCCTCGTCCCCTTTCACCACGTAGTGGAAGTGTTACCCGTAGGTCCCGACCAGCCGCTGTTCGTGCATCTCCCTGAAGTGATCCTGCAGCGCTCGCGCCGCGTGACCCCTTTCCAACCTCTCGTAGTATCCTCTCGTCTTCTCTTCCGGATGCCTCTCGGTGAAATCCACCAGTATCTCCTTTCCTCCTGACTCCGCCTTTCTCTTTCTGATCAACTTACTCGCCATTCCGAACGTTCACTCGCTCACCTGCAAGGTGGTGCCTTACCGTAACTCGATCCTCGTTTTCAACGCATCGATCAACGTGGCCATCCCCATCGCCTGTGCTTCCAATGGATTCGATGGGTGCTGTATAGTTTCTCCTGTCTGGTGCGTTCCGTCTGTCCTATTTCTTGACTTTCTCTGACTTGGGTATGTCATCGGGGGTAGCGGCCCCCTCCATATTTCTGTGTCACACGACCTATTCTCATCCAAGGGTCTCGTTGTTCTTGCTCCTATCGGGGTATATTGTTGATATTGTGATGGGGGAATGTCACCCTGTCCCCCCCCCCCCCCCCCCCACCGGTATGTTTGGTACTGGGGTTGATGTTAATATGTTGGGGCCCATGCACCTATCCGCAATAATTCCCCCCTCCCCTGGGTATATGTTATGTCCCTGCATGCTGTAGTCATACTGCTGTGCTGGTACCGGTATAGGCCTATCAGCCTCTGGCCTACCCGCTGGTATGTATTCCGCGACTTCCGGGTTTAATCCCGTTGTCCACGCTATCCTATCGCCTACATTGCCTCTCTCAGTATGGCCTATGGTATGTGCAGTAAGGCCTACAGTATGTCCTACAGTCTGCATGTGTTGTTCGGGATCGAAGTTTATTCTTCTCGAATAATCCTCCCCGCAGCTACCGTATTCTCGATCGATAGGTGTATTCCGTCGGAAAGTTTCTCTTCGACCCCCCTCTCTACTGTTCTCATCTTCGTACCGGTACATCGCGTACCCCTCTCTCGGCGCGTAGTGCGCCTCGCCGGGTCGCATCTCTCCGGGGCGACAGCAATCTTCCGGAGTCCGACCCCACTGACTCTCTGTTCTCATCTCGACCACCGACGGCTCGCTATCCGTCCTCGCTCTTCTATCGTTCCGCGATACCTCTACTACTATCTTCTCTTCTTCTCCTTTCAGTGGAGTATTCCCGCTCGTGAGATCTCTCGTCGACCTCCCGGTTAAACCCTACTGTTCTTCTTCCCTCTTCTGATCGGGCTCGACGCTTCGTCCGCCCTCTCACGACGTCAACCTGTCTCTCTCTGCTCGGTCGCACGCCGCTGGGGATACTCGCAATCCCCCTATTACTTTCCGTCGCCGGTTGTTGCGGTTTACCTATTTCGGCCCTCGCATTATCCGCTGACGGCTGTGGGACACTCTCTGCCCCCCCCTCTCGCCGCTAACTCGCTGTTGTGGGGCTCTCGTAGCCCCCCCCCCCCACTCGCCACATCTAACTTCGCTATCTCTCATCCCGCTACTATATCCCTCTCTAGTCGACACATCAACCCTACCGCGGTCGGGTCTATTCACCCCCGCCTCTCTCTCTGCTATTGCGTGGCCTACAAGGCCCTCTGCTCCCTGCCTACCGACTATGCGGCCTACCAGGCCCTCGCTGGGTCCATCCAACCCAGCCACTCCCTGCCTACCAACTACGTGGCCTACCAGGCCCTCGCTGGGTCCATCCAACCCAGCCACTCCCTGCCTACCAACTACGTGGCCTACCAGGCCCTCGCCGGGTCCATCCAACCCAGCCACTCCCTGCCTACCAACTACGTGGCCTACCAGGCCCTCGCCGGGTCTACCTAACCCAGCCACTCCCTGCCTACCAACTACGTGGCCTACCTGGGCCCCATCTGTCTGGCCATACACGCCCGACGTGTTTTCATTAATAGCACCCGTATTGGGAATGGAATTAACTTGTTCGTTCGAAATAAAATCATTTGAATTATCTTGTAAATTCGGGCTTGGCTCATTAATTAAATTATTTGAATTATTATTATTTTGATTATTTGGATTATTTTGCGTAGCTACATTAATATTAGGATTATTTTCTACATTAATATTAGGAATGTTCTGATTTAAATTTAAATTACTACCACTAGGTAAAGTATTTCCTGCAATAAAGGTTTGATTAGAATCATCCCATACGGTACTATTAATATTAACCACGTCTACTGTACCATTAACATTATTACCCCCCCCGCCCGTACGGTCACACCAGTTTTGGGTCTGTCGTGCGGTCCCTGTAAGTGGGGTATTAATAAATGTATCCACGGCCCCTGGCTCCTCTAAAATACTCGAGCCTGTCTCGCTCTCAGACGCCCCCGCCCGCACCAGTTGCAGCTCGTGCGTGCGTCTAACCCTATGTTCCCCAAGCTCACTTTGGCGTCTCTTTAATTCCTCATTGTCTCGCTCGGCTCCTGCCATTCTCCTCTCACACTCCCGCGTGTCCCGCTCAGCCAACTCTACTACTTTCCTAGCACTCTCCCTTCGCCTCGCTTCACGCTCCTTACGTTCACTTTCCTTTCTCGCCTCATGCTCCTTGCGTTCCGCCTCACGCTCTTTGCGTTCCTTTTCCTCCCTTGCCTCACGCTCCTTGCGTTCCTTTTCCTCCCTTGCCTCACACTCCTTGCGTTCCCTTTCTTCTCTCGCCTCATGCTCCTTGCGTTCCGCCTCGTGCTCTTTGCGTTCCCTTTCCTCTCTCGCCTCACGCTCCCTACACTCCTTTTCCTCTATTTCCTCACACTCCCTAAGGCCTCTCAAAGCCCTTTCGGCCCTCTCTCCGGTTTCTCTAATCAATGCCGCTTCCCTCTCTAGCCGCATTCTCCCCTCCTCTAGCCGTTTATCCATTTCCCTCTGACCTTGCTCTATCAGCTCGAGATGGTACGCGGCACCTGCCTCTCTCACCAGTCTTTCTTTCGCGGAGGATGTAGCAGACTTATCGGTTACGACGGACTCCCTCTGCCTTCCCGATCTACTAACTTTCCCCCTCCTCCCGGAACTCCCTCCGACCGACGAGGCTGAATCCTCGGGGTTAACCTCGGATTCGCCCCCTTCAGGTCTGTTCCAACCCATTAATTTTATACCCCGGGCATCAATCAAATATGGCCCTATGTACACTACACTAGGTTGTATACCCCCATGCCGCCATGAGTCATACAGTTCCTCGGCAACCTTTCTCGCTCTCTCCTCGGCCAATTCTCTCTGCCCGAAACGCATTAGATAGTATAAATGTCTGTCCGACTTACCTAGTCCTGACTTCAGTTTTACCTCGTCTATCGTTTTCCCCTTTCTGGCCTCCTCTAGTAGTCTCCGGGTCGCGTTGTAGGCCCGTCGACGTCCTCGTCGCCGACCTCTCGTCCGTCTCTCCGGGTTCGACGTCGTACCGGCGGCCCCACCGTCGCCGTTCCGGCGGGCCGTCCGTCGCCCTCGGCCTGTGGCTGGCCGGCGACATCGGTATCGACACCTCTGTCGTCTCTCCGGGTCCTTCCTCGTACCGTCGGCCCCACTGTCGCCGTCTCGGTGGGCCGTTCGTCGCTCTCGGCCTGTGGCTGGCCGGCGACACCGGTGTGTCGACCCCCGTCCCGTGTCGACTCGTCTCCTTCTCCCTCGAGCTCGTTCTCTCTATCCTCCGACTCGATTCCCCCTCCTCTCGACTCGGCTTCTGACTCCAGACGGTCCCCCTCATCTTGAACTTCCGGATCGCCCGTTATCGATGGCTCCGGCGTCGTGGGCCTATACCACCTGGTCGCAGGCCTCGCGGATCGTTTGTTCTTCGTCCGGGGTCCGCGTCGGTGTTATTTCTCCCGACTGACTCATCTCTGTTTATCTCTAGATTGGTGGCTGGTGGTTACTGAGTTTATCTAGGGCGGCAGCTGGTTTAGTTACTGTGACGGGATCCAAGAGGGATCCCGGTTTATCCGGTTTTAGTTCACGCGTCCCCGCCGTGTATAAAGAGTGAATAAGTTCGTGCTGTTTGTCGTATATAATATGATATGCAGATATAGATATAGATATAGATATAGATATAGATATAGATATAGATATATTGTCGTATACGGAAGGCGGGATACGGTAACTAAAGTCCCGGTCCTTCCCTATCTAAAACTATGCAACCTAATCTAGCACCGGTATTGCACTGAGATAACTGAATTGGTATGATTACTGCCAAGTGGCTATATTGCACAGTTGGCCTTGTTACTCTACCTAATCGATGCCTTTCCCCCCTCTGATTGGTTGATACCCTTGTTGGCGCCCTTTGGAGTGTTCCCGTTCACTCCACCTATTCTCTCTGGGTTAGGGGTTTGGCCCCTGACCCTCATTGTGTGCTTCTCCTTCCCATTCTTATTGGGATGCCACGAGTTGGTTAATTACCCAATCTCGTGGCTCCCAATATTGCTTATCGGCTTATAACTTTATGGGGTGTTAGCGGGATTGAATAAGCTAACACCGTTGGTGTAATGAGACCGACTATTCGTTTTATACCTGTACCGTTTTCAGTGTGGATATTGTGGGGTGAAGGAACACCGTAGTTCGAAGTGTCAGCTGCGCAATGACGCCTTTCAGAACCATAGCGCCAACTTACTTCGAGAGATATTGGATAAGTGGGAAGACGCGGCGGATTACCATATTCAGGCCCAGATGAGGTAGCTGCCATTTAAGGCGGGCAACGAATTCTGGGCAGTGGATCCTTCACATGTGGCGTACGAGCCCTACCTACAGTCGCTACCTCAGTATCAAGAATTAATGCTAACCTCTCAAGACCTTCCACGGAACACCGGAGTTGTGGTGATCAGGTCATACTTCAGACAGCTTAATATGGACAATAAATATACCTGGAACTTTATCGCTATTTGCGATAGAATTACTAACGGAATATTCTCGGAGACAAGGAAGGTGGTGTGTGCGCGAGGCGATTGGAGGATGGCGACCATCCAGTACAGGAACAAATTCCTGTTGACCCACGTTCGTCTAGGGTCATTGACCGCCGAACGAATAGCAGAGCAGCAGGCTGATGCGCCCACCACAACAACAGCCGGAGCTCATGGCTCACGGCAAGGAGCTGATGGAGTGGTCCTTAGTAAGTGTCAAGCGAAAGACGCTCAATACCACGAAATCATAGACACTCAGCGGCTGCAACGCAACGCGCAGGGGGCGTCCGAAAGGGCGCGCGTACAATTACAGAAGGAGGAGTTGGCGGAGGCGCCCGCAGCGACGCGGCAAATCAGACGAGGCCAAGGGAGGAGCGTCAGTCGGGAACTAGTTGGCGCTCAAGAGTCATCCTCATCGCCGGTCCCAGGAAGCAACGCCTCAAGAACGTCATCATTGGAATCCACCGGAGGTAGACTAGTGTATCTGCAAAGGGGGCGGAAAAGAGGAGCGAGCCCGAGAGACCCAGGAGCCAGCCAATGATGCCACATAACATCAAGGAGCGACAAACTATAAACATATACATCATCATCGCTCGGATGTATATTGCATGCTTTAATTATATATCCGACTGGACTCATATACACATATAGTCATATTCATTTTAAAATTTATTGAAGGACGAAAGCGGAAGGAGGCTCAGGAGGTGATTGGAGAGACAAACCTGCGGGTTTGGCTTACTCCTTTCACCTGCCTGAGCAATATTGTGTTTTTTATATTAAGTAAATGTCCCAAACGAAAGAAATTATCACGTCATTTTATATTTAGTTTGATTATCGGCCTTTAAACGCAATAATATTTAGTTAACCAAATTAGCCTTAATGGATTGTTAATTTGTAAATACATGAAAGAAGCAATATTTTGTAATTTAATTTGTATGTAGTAATCATTATGCAATAACAGTAGCAATATTTTTGTAATTTAATTTGTATGTAATAATCATTATGCAATATAAATGGCAATATTTGTACGTAATTATTATTAGAACCGAGTTATTTGATTTATTTGAAAGTAAATTTATTTGTTATTTCACATCGCCCTATTTCTTCTACAATTGGAGGGAAACATTACTTGTTTTCCCTTGGAGCGGTGTTACGATATATGGCACTGTGTACTAGAACAGCCCATTATACAGTACAGAGCGATTAGATAAATTATATCGATGTGCGACATTCGTTAGATAGGGAAAATAAAATACACGAGTTTATATTATTCATCCGATGTTGTACAGTATGTAGTCTTGCGTATGTTTTTTTTTATAATAAAACCTTAGTACATACATTTCTGGTGGCAAACTTTCATAAAACTTTAATATGAATTTGCCGTTTATTGATATTGACCGAACCTAATGCATATTTGTACTAATTTCTTTTATATTTCTCAACAAACTGGCGTTGTACTAAATTTATGCTAAATGTGCTTTAATAATCACGAAATTAATGCTACGGCCATAAACCTATACGCCCATCCGACACAGATTCATTACCATGTAATAATTTGAGAAATGGGGGAAGCAAGGATCACAATCCGGCTCTCTCTTTGGCCTAGCAATTTTAGGTTGGACCAATGATATAATCATTGCGTCATACCTATATTTTACTCAGTGTAACTTTTTTCAGTCTTTGGTGTATTAGTACACCGGTACAGCGGTACTGTGCACGTGTTAGTTTGATTTAAATGTTTTTAATCTTCTTGCTTGTTGATTCTGCTAATGCAATATGTTATATGCAATATGTATAATGCAATTGTTAACGCAATAATTTTTATTGTCCATTTTTATCCTTTTTTTGTCAATTTTTTTTTATTTTTTATGTCATCCAAAAGTCTAATGTTAGGTTCCATGCTACCGGTTTCTCTACTGCTGTTCTCTCAGGCTATCAGTACCGGTTAGTATATATATATAGCACTATTTTGCTGTATTGTATGTACAGATGTAGGTATAAAGCAGGTATTTCTGTATTTTAGTACCGGTACCGGCACTGGTACTGCTATAGGCCTACTGTGTAGCCTACCATTTAAATACGGTAATGGTAGGCCTACCGGTTGTGCTAATAAATTTTAAATAATTGATAGGCGAAACTGGATTGCAGGATTGTGGAAAATGTGGATATACCTTTCACATAATTTAGGCCTTACTGTATTAGTTTTATAATCAATAATGGATCATGACTACTGTCTGAGTAGTGTTACGGATAGCGGCTCCACTACTTCCAACAGCACAGAAGGCCCGCCTCTGTAACCTGCCCCTTTCCCTCAATTAGTTAAATGATCGTTTATTGTTTTGGTTAGAAAATCCCGTCTCTGTAACCTGCTCCTTTCCCTCAATTAGTTAAATGATCGTTTATTGTTTTGGTTAGAAAATCCCGTCTCTGTAACCTGCTCCTTTCCCTGATTTGGTAAAGTGACTGTTTATTGTTTTGGTTAGAAAATCCCGCCTCTGTAACCTGCTCCTTTCCCTCAATTGGTAATGTTATCGTTTATTGTTTTGGTTAGAAAATCCCGCCTCTGTAACCTGCTCCTTTCCCTCAATTAGTTAAATGATCGTTTATTGTTTTGGTTAGAAAATCCCGTCTCTGTAACCTGCTCCTTTCCCTGATTTGGTAAAGTGACTGTTTATTGTTTTGGTTAGAAAATCCCGCCTCTGTAACCTGCTCCTTTCCCTCAATTAGTTTAAGTGATCGTTTATTGTTTTGGTTAGGAAATCCCGCCTCTGTAACCTGCTCCTTTCCCTCAATTGGTAATGTTATCGTTTATTGTTTTGGTTAGAAAATCCCGCCTCTGTAACCTGCTCCTTTCTCTCAATTGGTAATGTTATCGTTTATTGTTTTGGTTAGAAAATCCCGTCTCTGTAACCTGCTCCTTTCCCTCAATTAGTTAAATGATCGTTTATTGTTTTGGTTAGAAAATCCCGTCTCTGTAACCTGCTCCTTTCCCTGATTTGGTAAAGTGACTGTTTATTGTTTTGGTTAGAAAACTCGGCCTTAACCTGCTCCTTTCCATCAATTGGTAATTGTTTTTGGCTATAAAATGAGTGTTTTGCTACGTCATGTGGTAATCGATTATCGACAACAACCACAAACTATTAAATATAGAGTCTTTTTACCACAGGCGCATATGGAAATCTATCTCATAGTCTATAAATCATGGAATCATGGAATGTTTTGGCACAGGCATAGTGAAATCAACTGTCTGACAGTCCAGAAATCAGCAGTCTGACAGTTTGAAGAAATACATACATAAAAAGTGACAATAAAAGTCATTAAATGGACAACAAAAGTCATTATGCATAATTCGTAAAAAAAGTGACAAAAAAAGTCAAATAAATTGACAAAGAAAATCACTGCCAATTGTTAATGCTGATTTCTACTGTTACTTCTTTTGATTACAACTTCGAATAATCTTCTTGCATTGACTTTTAATTTCTCTAATCTTTGTGATTGCGATGTAGTGAATTTTCCCTTTCAACTGTCAGACTGTTTGTAAATGCATGCGCTGATACGGTAACTATTTGCTTTAGCATGAAGGGCTAAGGGTACCGGTAGGCGTAGCGGGCGCACCGTGGAAGCGACGGAAGGAGGAGTGGAGGATCCAATGTGGGGCAACGCTGGCGGGGGGCTAGCAGTTATGGTCAGGCTAATCAATTAAGGACCGGGGACCGGTCGTCAATACAGTATTTGGGGGCTGACGATCCAGACTTCGTCTCAACTTTACAGTACTAGGGTAGTAATAGCGGATTTAGTTAGGAGGCCTGCGTGTGGCTTGGGTGGCCTATACCTCTTACACTGACCAATGTACTAGCACTACTAGCTGACTAGCGCTGTCGATAGCACTACCAGCTCTGTTGCTAACACTATTTTGTGTTGTGTTGCTGAAGATTGCCTGATGCTTGAATGTAAATGTTTAGATAGGCACTACCTTTCTTGATTGTTTTCTATTCCGCCAGTCAGGTCAGGTCAGGTATTCTAGGTCATTGATTAAGAAAACTTGCCACCTCCGTGCAGCCTAAAGGAGGTGCCACCTGTAACTGCATAGACCCTCTTACTAGGGCAAATCTGGTCCTGTAACTAGGACCCCCTTCGTTCTGGGATAAGGACGCCCTTGGTCCTGGATTAAGGACCCATATACTTGGCTGCAGGGGTATATGGCCTGACCAGGCAGATGGTGATCTACCAATGGCTGGTCAGGAGTAGAGTGTTCTCATGTCCACTCTGAGAGCACTTCACCGCGACCTGCACCTGGCAGCAAGGGTACAGGGCATGACCCAGCAGATGAGCTGCAACAGCCAATGGTGGGTCATGTGCGCCAGAGTAGATAGGGTGATGGGCCTCATATCTGACTCCATTGCGACACCCACCCTGTGGAATGGCAAACCAGGGTGTGGTATTTGCCCCGAGAGCTGACTCGGCAAAAAAGCACCCCCCAACCCCCACTATGGATTACATTAGCAATGCGGAGGTCCGGCCACTAGAGGCCAGTGGAATTACCGGACACAATCAGCCTCACAGGCGTCAGTTAACTCCTGACCGGCTGCCTGTCTCACCCCCTACTGGAGAGAGAGCAGCCAACAATTCTTTGAGTCCCTTTCCTGATGACCTTTCTGGCCCAAACCCTGGGTCACCAGGAAGGCCAGATTGTGATGGGGAGAGGGATTCTGGAGTTGGAGGCTACTCTCATGTTCCACCCCGACCAACAAAGCCATCGGTGAATCTGAGGCAAGTCACAAGACTAGCCTCAGTAAACACCCTAACACTCGGGTCCCCAATGCGACAAGGTGAGCTGCTGCCTTGGCAGATAAGCTTTCTCTTAGCGCAGTGGGTGTTCAAGAGCACCGAATGCAGACTGGACAGACTGATGAGGTTCTGATTAAGGACATGGGGGGCGGTTGGCGACTCGCCCACGCGTCAGCAGATGATAGTGGCAATGGTGGAATTGGTCTATTGATGAATCCAACTGCACATGCAGCATTGGACAAAATAGACCAAATCTCTAACCGCATCATCCGTTGCCACTTCTCATATTCTGGAAGACTGGCTAAGAAGTTTCCTAAGGTGGTTCTGATTGTGTGCTACTCTCCAACTAGTGTTGCCCCTGTAGAGGAGGTGGAAAATTTCTACCACAATCTACAAGCAGCTACTGATGGAGTGGATCAGCATGCATTCTTAACATTCCTGGGAGACTTTAATGCAAGTCTGCATCAATCACCTACATCGCCCTGGGTCTATAGCAATAGTGTTAACCGAAATTCTGTCCATCTTCAGGATTTTATCTCTGGAAATGTATTGTTTTCGGCTGGAACCCAGTTCAAGAAGTGAACTGGAAAGCTATGGACTCATAGTGGACCCAGTGGTCACAAGTCCTAGATAGACCATATTGTGTTTCGTAGGAAATACAGGTCTATACAAGACTGTAATGCATTTACACTTCGACCCTTCTCCACTGATCACCGCCTTATTGTGGCCAAGGTAAGACTTAGTCTGCGTGCTAGCAGAACAACGAAATCTGCCTTGCCGCGGCATGACTGGTCCTCTCTGATGCAACAGCCAAGTGTGAGATCCAGCTTCACACTACAGCTGAGCAACAGGTATGAGGCTCTTGCCTCTGAGGCGGCAGATCACTGTGAGGGCTATACTGCCTTTACAGAAGCAGTTAAGTTAGCAGCTGCAGATACAGTTCCTGTATACCCTCGAAACAGGAAAAGGGCCCCCTGGACTGACAACAAAATTCAGAAGTGCCGAAATGACCTTCATAAGGCGCAGAAAGAGTCCCGACTCAAACAGACTACAGCGACCAAGAATGCAGTTAAGGCTGCATCTAGGTCCCTGAACAGGCAGTACTCTGCTAATCTACAGGAGCTAATAAACCAACAGGTTGATGCCATCAATGATGCTGACGACAGCAGGCAATCATCCCAGGCATGGAAATCGATCAATCTGCTTACTGGGCGGAAAAGCCAACCAACCACCAAGGTTAAGGCTGAATCACCAGCCGATCGCCTCAATGGTTGGAAAGCCCACTTTGAAAAGCTCCTCAATAATGACAGGGTATTGCCTGATAACTTTATAGAAGTAAAAGTGTCTGAGTCTGTACTCCCAGATATTCCCATTGGCGATATCTCCTTTGCAGAAGTGAAGGCTGCTGCAAAGAGCATTAAGACCAATCGTGCCAGTGGAGTAGATGGTGTTCCCCCTGAGGTCTTTAAAATACCTGAGTGTTTAAAGCTCATCTATCCCATCATAGTAGACATGTACCGAACAACTAGAGTCCCACAAGAAATGAAAACAAATAAGTTGGTGCCAGTTCCCAAGAAGGGCAACCTAACACTCTATGGTTCTTTTCGGGGAATCTCATTGATCTCGATTGCTGCAAAGCTATACAATAGGATTCTATTAAATCGCATCAGGGATCCCATTGAGAGACTGTTCCGTGGAAATCAGAATGGGTTCCGTAAAGGTCGTGGGACCATGGAGCCCATTTTGGCACTTAGAAGGATAATTGAAGAGTTATCAAAAAAGAAAGACAGGCATCTGGCTGTTATCTTTGTTGACTTCTTCAAGGCCTTTGATTCAGTCTCTCGCTCACGTTGTTCAGCATACTTTCATTATATGGGATTCCTGATGAAATTATTGCAGCAATCAGATCAGAAATTATTGCAGCAATCAGATCAGTATACGATGGTTCGACAACATTTGTGTCTACTGTTGATGGTGACACAGAACCATTTGAAGTGTTATGGGGCGTCCTCCAAGAAGACACACTTGCACCATTCTTGTTCATTATTGTGGTTGACTATGTTCTACGCATGTCCTTAGATCATTATAATGATGATGGGGTGATGATAACTCCACCTACTGGCTCCAGAAGTCGAGGAAATCCTGCCAAGTACCTAACTGATCTAGACTTTGCTGATGACTTAGGAGTTCTCTCAGAATCATTAGAGGGAGCCCAACGGCTCCTCAGCTCATTAGAACATGCTGCTTCTAGTGTTGGTCTTTTTATTAACTCCAGAAAGACCAAAATTCTGACAGTTAACTTTGAAAGTCCTCAGCAAGTCTCTGATCGGATGAGCATAAGATCAAAGGATGGTATGCTTGATCATGTGGACGACTTCTGTTACCTGGGATCATGGATCCGGAAGTCAGGTGAGGACCTTCGAACACGTAAGGGAAAGGCATGGGCAGCCTTGAATAGGCTTTCCAGGATTTGGAAGTCACTGAGAATTAATCGGAAACTTAAGGTCCGATTATTTAGAGCAGCAGTAGTTCCAGTACTCCTCTACGGGAGTCCATGCTGGGCTCTAACTGCTGAGGACACCAAATCTCTGGATGGCACATTCACAAGAATGCTACGCCGGGTTCATTGTGTCAAGTACAATGCACACATCTCCAACCAGACACTATATAACACTGGAGGTGTCTCATTGGTTCCCCCAAGCTTGACACTAGAACAAAATCGCCTACGCTTTGCAGGACATTGCTTTCGCCGTGAGGACCAGCCAGTGCATAATCTTGTACTTTGGCAGCCTCATGGAGTGAATAAGCATGGTGGACAGCCCATGACTTTCTTGAGACGCATCTTAAAGGACACTGGCCTTAAAGATGCGGATGACCTAGCAAATGTCATGGGTGATAGGGAGTTGTGGCGGTGCAATTTTGTTGACAAGCCGGCACAACATTCTTAAAAATGCAGCTGCAATGCAGCATGCCGATCCTAGTAGTAGTATGGATAAATAGTCCTAATACTAATATAATTGTTATGGATAAATAGTCCTAATACTATTATGAAAGGAACTTTGTTGACAAGCCGGCACAGCATTCTTAAAAATGCAGCTGCAATGCAGCATGCCGATCCTAGTAGTAGTATGAAAGGAACTCAAACAAACAAATGTCAATAGCGTCGTCCTGCGCGGGCATATACTGAACGACAGTTTTTTATCATAGGTCTTCGAAAATTAGTAAAAGCTGGTTGATTTACTTTACTTTCATCTTCCTCATTACCCAACTGTTTCTTAATTTTATTCAATTGTTCATTAATTTTCAATTTTATTTCCCCTGACCTGTCTTAATATCTCTTCTTTATTTTCATCATTATCTTCTAAATGTTTAATAAATTTCTGTAATTTAATTTTACTTCCTAGAACTTGGGTCAATGTCGCCTCTTTATTTTCTTCATTTTCCTTCAAATGTTTAAGAATTTTCTGCAATTTATTCTTATTTCCAAGTAATTGTCTCAATATTTCCTCGTTATCATCATTTTCATACTCGTCACTTTCCCGATCTTCACTTTCTTCATCCTCTTCTGACCTTCACTTTCTTCATCCTCTTCTGACCTTCACTTTCTTCATCCTCTTCCTGTTCTTCACTTTCATGATCTTCACTTTCTTCATCCTCTTCCTGTTCTTCACTTTCTTCATCCTCTTCCGGTTCTTCACTTTCTTCATCCTCTTCCTGTTCTTCACTTTCTTCATCCTCTTCCTGTTCTTCACTTTCTTCATCCTCTTCCCCACCTTCACTTTCTTCATCCTCTTCCCCACCTTCACTTTCTTCATCCTTTTCCTGTTCTTCACTTTCATGATCTTCACTGTTCTTCAATTTCTTCATCCTCTTCCTGTTCTTCTCTTTCTTCATTCTCTTCCTGACCTTCGCTTTCTTCATCCTCTTCCTGATCTTCACTTTCTTCGTTCTCAACTTCACTCTCTTCAACTTCATCCTGACCCTCACTATTTTCATTCTCAATCTCATCGTCCTCTTCTTCTTCATCTTTCTTACTAAAATTTTCTTCATTTTCTAGGGGTAACTGTTTTTGTATCCCTATCAAAATATTCATAACTTATGAAATTTATTTTCCATGGTCTGTTTTATCTTTAATATATCACGCTCATCTCTCTTTTTATTTAAATCTTCACTAAAAATATCTTCGGATTTTTTAAATTTTTTTGGTAACGGATCTATTAGTTTATCCTTTCTATGTGTTTCCATATGACGAGATAGATTGTTTTGTATCATTTCTTTATTACAAACCGAACATCTTTCATCTCTATGCATTATATAGCAATGTCAATTGATAATATTATTTTATTTTATTTATTGAATTTTTTTTCCGGAAACGAGTTTTATAAATATAGGCCCTGTACGCTGGATAACTGACTGCTGTACTGCTGTACATGTACCGTATGAATTAAATTTTACTTGTATAATGTCTGCTGAGGAATTCATTAAGCTACAAGACAATGCTATATTTCTTATGCGATCCATAAAGGCCCGTAGACCTGCAAAGAGCATGACAAACGACGAGGAGAAGCAATTCACTGACATCGTCATGTCAATGACTTCAATGTACACCATTACTGTTAGCAAGCTAGCAGATGCGCGCGGCGAAGCAATCCAATCCAAGAATGATGTCTTAGAACTACGACAAGCAAAAAACCAGAAAGCATACAGCGCCGTGGCAGCGGCTAGCCGTGCGGCTAGCCGCTGCCACGGCGCTGTATGCTTTGCTTTTATGGCGACATCGTTTCCCAACGAAGGAGCGATGACAGCCACCAACGCGGAACCGGGAACGGGCCAACAGATCAACAACCCGATAGGCTTCCAGTTACAACCAACCCCCGTCCCCGTCCTCGCCCAGGAACCATACGAGGTCGCAAAGTTGGCGGGTCTCTTCGCATTGCTAACTCCAACTCGCCTCCTCCAACAAGGAAAGCGCACATACACATTGGTCGCTTTGACATAACAGAAACCCACGAACATATCGCCGACGAGCTGACCAAAGCAGGGATGATCTTCGACCAGATTATACCTCTTCCAATCCATCCCGAATCGAACTACGCTTCATTCCACTTAGTCTGTGACCAGGAACATCGCGAAACCCTGATGGACCCGGACATTTGGGACTGTGGCATATCCATTAGGAACTACCAAATGACAAACGACGAACGGGAGAAGTTCGGTTTAAAACGCCGGACTCCGCAAATCCGGCCGTTGCAAGAACAATCTGCTTGACGTAGTATCGACATCGCCCTATGGAACGTCGAAGGAATACACTATATATGCAATAACCTTCCAGATAGTGAAATATATCATAACTCCGACGTACTCCTACTGACAGAGACTATGCACACCAGTTCAACTTTCAACTCCTCCGCTTACTACTCCTTCATCCAACCGGCCATAAAACCCGCCCGAGGGCGCCCTATGGGGGGCCTAATGATACTTTGTAAACCTGAGATTAACCCAAAGGAAATCGCTAGAACCGAGGATTACATTGTTGTTGGTTCTGATGCTGCCAACTACATTGTGCTATACTTTAAACCCGACACTCCCATCGCTGACATACTCCTCACGATATGTGACTCACTAACTCACATAAACCCCAACCTAACTACTATTGTAGGAGGAGACTTCAATGCAAGGTTAGACTTCGGCAACCGCGGGCGCGATCTGACAAATCACCTACAATCCCTAGGATTTATGTGCGTAAACTCTGCCACCACCCCAACGTATATTTCCCCCCAAGGGTCCAGTGTTATAGATCTGCTATACGTCAAATTTATTAACAACGCACCACCTCAGATCCCTACGCCTATGGTGTTTAGCCACCCGATTCGCAAACATCAACGTATATCTTTGCGCATAGACCTCCCATCCCCAGTGGGTACGCAGGGCCAGGGACCTACAAACCCGCCACGTCTCAGCAGGAAACTTAACCTTCATAAACTCCAGAGCCTCGTAAATCCAGCCGTACTAAAGGAAAAACTCGAAACCGATGTAGACTGCGCTACTACATTCATAACTGATATTATTGCGCAATCTACGAAGTCGAATATTTGTCGGAGGAAATCCGGCAAACCCTGGTTCGACTCAGACTGTGTCAATCTAAAACATACTGTAATGGATGCGATGTCCCGAATCGACTCCTCGGAAACTGCCAAAGACCACTACTGGTTGCTGAGGAAGCAATACAAACAACTCATGAAGATCAAGCGGCAAAACTATGAAGAAGAACTCATTCTTAGCCGTCTCAATGACGCCGAACTTAAACCTTGGCGATTGTTCGACGGACATACATCCAATATAGCCCCCATTGATGCGGTCCGCCTCGAAACCCATTTCCAATCCATTCTCGGTGCTGCCAACACCCCCCCTAACTGTGAGGATATACCAGTCCCCCCAGACGACGAACTCAACTCGGATGAATGGTACAATGCCGAGTTTACTAGCGAAGAGATCGAGGCCACTATAAATAATACAAAGAACCGGAAAGCTTGCGGCCCGGATAAATTGTACAATGAACACCTGAGACAGTGCTTACCAACTCTACTCTGCTATATCACAGTGCTGTTCAATCTTATTCTCAATATCGGCAGACTGCCAACCACATGGAAACAAAGCATAATAAAGATTCTTTACAAGGGAAGGGGAACGATTACCAACCCAGACAACTACCGAGGAATAGCCTTGTTATGTGTCTTACTAAAAGTTATGACTTCAATCATTAACAAACGTATCCGTTCAGCGATATCACATCAAATCCCCAACGAACAATTTGGATTCGTTGCAGGTAAATCAACAACCCAAGCGATAAACAACCTCCTGAATGATATATCATCTGTTATAAACTCGAACACCAGCAACCGTATTGTCTATGCCGCATTTATAGATTTTCGCAAGGCGTTCGACATGGTTAGCCGTGCAAAATTATTATTCAAGTTATATAAGATGGGTATCAAAGGGAGAATATATAATATAATTAAGGACCTACTAGATAATTATTTAACCATATTCGACGGCCTTAGATTCTCCAACTTAATCCACCAACTCCGTGGAATTCTACAGGGAGATTGTTTGTCACCGGTGACATTTATCATCTTCATCGCGGACTTGGCCCTTGCTCTGCGTTCTGCATCGGCATGCCTGATGTTCCTCTTCTTTGCAGACGATCTGGTGTTTTACTCCACCAATCGGGATGACGTCCAACTAGGTTTAGATGCCCTCCATAGGTGGTCCATTGAAAACGGAATGGATGTCAATTTGACCAAAACCAAGATTATGAAATTCAGGAAAGCAGGTCGGCTATCAGCATTAGATAGGTTCCAATACAATGGTAAACTTGTTGAAATATCAAAGCAATACGAATATTTGGGCGTTATCTTACAACCATCACTCTGTTTTTCCAATCATATAAAAGAAAAGAAAGAAACATCATATAAGATTATAGGCTCGATACATAATTTGCAACGGCTCTCAATAAAAACTGGTATTATGGTATTTAACATGAAAATCGCTCCGTCCGTAACCTACGCTCTAGCCGCATTCGGTAAATTTCTAAGAGTTACTCATCTCAAGGAACTCGACAAAATCAAAGCAACACATATGAAACGTTTACTCGGATTACACTCTTCTGCTTCATCCACCTTGGCCCTCAAAATGGTTGGTGACGGTGAGCAAACTTTCGTGGAATCGATTCTCCGTAAAACTCCAACCGTATTCGATCCCATAGTCATCGCCCAATACCGCGAACACCGGGCAGAACGGGAAGAAAACTTCCGTAGCGAAGGCTATCTGGAAGGACCGGCCTTCACAGGGTCCACCTGGAAACTTCCAGGACAACGGAACCGCCACGTGGTTACGCGTACCACATCGCATGGTTTTCACCACGTGATCTGTCTTAATACGCAGAGTTTCCATCCCCTCGCAATAGGCTGTCGCTGCAAATATTGTAGTGGCCCGTGCGACCACCGCTACCATGCACTTAACTGTACACACTGCCCAACTTTGGCCGAGCTGGCAGCAATGTGACAACCACCCCCCCCCCCCCCCCCCCCCCCCCCCCCACCGCACATAACTTATATTAAGCCAATATATATATTTTAAACCTCCTCTTTTATTGTGTTCTGATTTTATTGAATGTTTATAATTAATTAATTATTCGTTTCCCTTTGCCCCGAGTGGGGCGCATATTATATATATTTCATTAACCCCCAAACTGTACGTGCGCTTATTTTCTTCCAATGGGTAAGGATTGAAATGGGTTGGATTTTCTGTAATTCAACCATAGAAAAATAGTTCTCAGTCCATCCATATGTACTGTACCTGTTTGTGCTTTAGGGGCCTAATCAAAATGTAAGCACAAAAAGAAGCAAAGTTTCTGATCTCTGGCTCTGGTATTTTTCACAATAATTCTCTGGGTAGGTCTCTGGTTCACCGGTATTAAGAAAAACAGGTCTCTGTTTCAACTCTAGTATACTCGTCATTAATATATATTTCAAAATGTGTAATTATACATTTAATTCATTAATAATAATTCGTGTTTTAAAAATGACAGAAGGTTTTTACAATTATTTTCAATTGTTGACCCTGACCCACCCAAAATAGTGGCAATATGCAATTAGGCTTTGCCAACTACGTGGCTCGCCCCACATCTGAAACATTGGAACTAAGTTCGTACCCATTGGAACTAAATTCGCTTCCATTGGAACTAAATTAGCTTCCATTGGAACTAAATTAGCTTCCATTGGAACTAAATTAGCTTCCATTGGAACTAAATTCGCTTCCATTGGAATTAAATTCGCTTCCATTGGAACTAAATTCGCATGCATTGGAGCTAAATTCGCATGCATTCATGCATTGGAAGTAAATTAGTATCCAATGGAACTAAGTTCGTTTTGATATTCTGGGATTGGAACGAAGTTCGCTTTGTAAAATTTATTTTGGAACTAAATTCGTTTCAATTGGAACTAAGTTCGCCTTTGAAAATGTGCGATTAGAACTAAGTTTGTGCTACCGTTTATACTACAGTGGGATTACAATTAATACTTTCGTATAATTTTAATCTGCAAATATATTTATTACATCGTCCCAACTCCCAATTAATCAAATCAAACTTCGTGTTCTCTACTGTGTGACTGTATACTTAATAAAGCCAAACTACTTAAACGATCTTGTAAATATAGTAAATAATAGCATTGTTGTTGCAATTATTTTCTAATTATTTTTTCTATTATTTATGATATTGCCAGTCCTCATAAACCGAATTTTCTAATTTGGCGCCCTTCACTAATCGGCGCCCTGTGACACTTGTCCCCCCCTCCCCCCTCGGTTTAGTTTTAGTTTATTGTTTTGGTTAAAATAACGTGCCACTGTAACCTGCTCCTTTCCCTAAATTGAAAATTTGACATTGAGACGGGATATTAATTCTCCAAGGCGGGTTTTGGGTCCAGTTCCCCCCTCCCCACCTGTCTCGCCAGCAATACTCCGTTCAGCCGTTTTTAATATCACCATTTGGAAATATGGTCAGTAATGGTTGACCGATGCGCCTGTAAATAGCCTCTCGTCAACAAGTCAACCCCACCGACTAGCGGTACTGGCTGTTTTTGCTGACGGGGCTCTGTCGAACAACGCGTCCTTGATAGCAGTAAAGGGGGTTCTTTATTGAGAGGCAGTATTATTATTGCCGCGGAACTGCCCCAACCCATCACCACTCCCACTCAGACTCTAGTCTTGTTGCTATGGTAACTGGATTTTCAAATTAACCTCGAACGGCTTGTATATGGACCTTATAGATGAGTTGCAAAACCCCAAGTTTATATATTACAGTTTTGCTACAAATAGAGTTATGAATATAGACTTGAATAATATAGACTTTAATAAACTACAGTTACCATGGTAACTAGATATTTCTGGAATGTTTTGAGTTTCACTAAAACTTCCAACTAGTGGTCCAGATAACACATACCCAGTTTCGTAAAATTTTATCATGAAGTCTATGTCCAAATGAATAATTGTTGTATAAAAACATCTGTTTTCAGCGGTTGTCATGGTAACTGCAAAATAGAACAATCAAATTCGGACGCAGAATAAGTTATATAGTGGGGGTAGGGATGATTGGTCCCAAGTCATCACAATCTGACAACAGGGCTCGGGCTCGCCGTTGGCAGAACGCCATTGTGCCATTGAGGTTAGAGATGGAAGTATCTAAGAAGGATAAGTAATTATTGGTTACAAATTCTCCGGTATGTTGGGAATTTAAGAGACAGGGGGGGGGGGGGGGGGACTGGATGCAAAACCCGCAATTAAGGGAAAGGAGCAGGATACAGTGGCACGTTATTTTAACCAAAACAATAAACTAAATACAATAGAACAGGTTACAGTTTTATTTTTTAGAGTTTTTTACGATGTTCCGGATTTTATAAAAACTTTAATATGTTTTTCCAAATCGCACTAACTATAGGTCTACTAATTTGCCTCAAACTAAGATATCCTCCTGGGACTACAATTACGTCAGCATTACAATAATATTGTGTTAACCTGCGTAATAGTATATTTGCAATATGACGTAAGATTCGTAAGATCCAACAAAGAAGAGGAGAAGAAAAGAAGCGAGAGACCAAGGAAATTAGTGCTCTCTACTGTATCAGCTGGCAGCTCGTTCCAAATATTGACAACACGGTGAAGAAAGGCGTGTTCACATAGATTTAACCGACACCGAGGAACCAGAAGTTTCTTACTATGGCCACGCAGACCCGTAGCAGACCCCGGAGGGCAAGGCACGGGTGAAGAACTGATCGAAATTCAGGTCGACAAGACCGGTTTCTATTTTGTAAATCTTTAAACCAAAGATGATTCTGCGTGATTCTGTGATTGTAATTTTAGAAACTAATCAGGTCAAAGTAAATACTACAGTATGATAAATGGCACCTTAAATATAAACACCAAGTAAGATATTGTTGCACCCTTTCTATCTGATCAATACTACGTTTGAGGTATGGCGACCAATTCTGAGATCAATATTCGACTAACGGACGTCCTAATGACTTGTATGCTCTCATTAACGCCTTATAGTTGCAGGTTCTAGCAAATCTCCTGCGATGCCGTATGCTGCAAGCGCACCAAATCTCACCAACGCATTCGTGGAGCTGAGCGCAAGTCGAATTACGTTCTAGGAATCCATGTTGTTCTTTGGAAATTAATTTATAGGCACGCAAGTATGAAACTAGGGTGTCTTTCACAAACATTTCCATAATTTTGCATGATGGATGGATCACAGGATCCATTTATATGGATCATAGGGGTCACCTTTAGTGAACAATGGAACTACAACAGCCAAATAGATGGAAGTGTGTGTTAGTAAAGAAACATTAAGAAGCACAGATAAAGGAGCAGCGATACAGATAGATATACGAGAAAATATAATACTCGGCAAGTTGTCGGGTGTCCTACTTTTCTTGGCAGGAATTTTGTTTAGAACAGTAAGAAATTTAATCTAACACATACATAGTAACTCACCGATACCGGAAAGTGTTGATTTGGGTCTTAACGGTAGTGGTTTGTAGTTGGTAGTGGTTACTGTTCGGGTATGCGATATGTTATTATAATAAGGTAATAAAGTTGAACTGGCTGTATTATTAGATACAATGGGGTTTGGTTTGGTGCCTATCAGACTCAGTTTGGGGTTCATTTGTATTTGATCTCCGGGGAGGTCTGCCTGGTTGATATATGGTAACCGCACCTCAGGGTGCATGGATGAGGGTTCGGTAGGTGGAGTGTGTTGATTCGAGTTTCGAGATTTAGGGTGGAAACCAATTCCGGTCGCAGGATTGTCATTGTAGCGGAACCTAGTACCGCCATTTGACGTCGCTGATGTCCTCAATGGATTCTGTGGCAGTGGCAGACTGGTCTTACGGTACCCGGTAGTCGGGACAGTGGTCGGTGATTGAGTTATGTATTGGGGTAAAGCCGAGGTGGTGGCGGTGTTGTTAGAGGGATAGGAGAGTAAACGCTGCAGCCACTCAGTAATGCGACCAGCCGTACAATTCTTAACAACATAATCGTCCAGAAAACACGAGTTTACTTCCAAGTATTCTTCGAGAAATCTCCGCACAAACGTGTCATTTTCTGAACAGATTTTCTCGAACATAGATTTGGTAATTACCAATGCGTTGTCCGACTCACAAGGAAACCGTTCCATTGTCTGATTGTTGTCAGTTCAGAGTTCAGGTGGTCCCGGTTCGAGAAGCAAATAATAAAATTTAAAACAGATATACTGATATCTGGATATAGGCCTATTCGAATCACTGAATCAGCGAGACGCAGTAGGCCTACAGCAGTAATGGCAGAATGGGTTTTGGGTCTGCCTAATCAGCTAATAGTAAACACTCAAACCCAATTACCAGATTACACTAACTCCTGAACTCCCCTATAAGGGGTGTTTCAAAAAGGTGGACTGGACACAGAAAACATGGACACTGGACAGGACAGACCAATCACTTACTTGATTAGATTAATAAAATTTTAAACAGATATACTGACTGACTGATATAGGCATATTCGAATCACTGAATCAGCGAGATGCAGTACAGCAGTAGCCTACTGCTGTACTGCAGTAATGGGTTTTGGGTCTGCCTAATACTGTAATAGTAAACACCCAAACCCAATTCTGCAATTACACTAGCTGACTCGGCCTACTCCCCTATAAGGGGTGTTTCAAAAAAGCAGTAATTTTTATTGTCCGTTTAAATCACTCATGATGTCCTTTTGTTTACTTTTTATGTCCTCCAGTGCTCCAGAAATTTACCGTTAGGTTCCATGCTACCGGTTTCTCTACTGCTGTACTGCTGTTCTCTCAGGCTATCAGGATGCAAATGTAAATATAAAGTATACGATATTGCATATATAATATAATAAGCAGAATAGGCATATAACAGTATAATATGATAGACGACAGGAGTACAGCAATACCCTTCACCGGTACCGTAGCATAATCAAATAGGCACTACAGCACTACAGCACTATATAGAGTAGAACAGACCGGTACTGATAACAGTACAGCAGTAAGTAAACCTACTGCTACTAGTATATAGTCTGATACCATGATAGGCCATGGCCTATCCATAGTCCTACACCTCCCCGCAACTCTTAATGAATGTAATTGTGAGTCACTTTCATTTAGAGTTCCTCAATTTGTCTCTTTGGTGGTCGGCGAGTACGAACAGGACGCTGGGGTTTGAACACGGGACGCAGAGGTTTTTCGAATTTCGTTAGGATCTAATTTGGCATTTCCAGAATCGTTCGTCTCGTTCTTTTATGTAATTGGATGGGTGGCAGATAGGGAGCCAACGGTTCGCTTGCGCAAAAATCGCCGGTTACAAACCAGAACTCGCCCAGAACGTGTTTTGACAAAGTATCTACGTTGTGGTGAAATCTCTGTAATTATTCCATGTCCCACATCTTTGTTGATATGTTTTGGATAGCGACGTTTGTTCCAACGCTTAATTGAGACAGATTGTGAGCACGCTTATCATGGTAGGTGGCATGTTTAAAATCGGTTTCTTCTGCTCTGGAATCGGCCTCATCAAAGACCGATTTTGTGACTTTCGAGAAGGAGGATCTATGGGCTGGTAAAAAATCTTGTAATGTACGCCCAAATAACTTCTGGGAAGGCGACAGTTTATCTCGGCTATTGGGTGTATGTATTCCTGTAACACAATATAGCACGGTGAAATTTCTCTTCATTTAACGTGCGGTTGGTCCAACATGTGGCAATTAATTTTTTCATTGACTTTATGGCAGATTCTACTACTACTACTACTAGGTCGAGCGAACTCGGCCAGTGGAAATGAGATCCTTCCAGGCTTCCCGATTCTCCATAGTTGTCGCAATTTCGTTTCTCCCAAGTTCAGTATCCCTTTCAAGTTGATCTATATATGTTATGGCAGGTCGTCCACGACTACGCTTTCCATGAGTTGGTTGCCAGAGAAGTAGATCAGGTATGACCTTGTCTTTACTTCGCCAGCAGTGCCCACTGAATCTTAATCTGCGTTCAAGGAGGGTGGTTGATACAGGTGGTATTGTACCATAAAGCTCGGCGTTTGTCATGTGTTGTCTCCAGCTGATGTTTAGGGCTGCCCTTATAGTAGTCTTGTGTAGCAACCATCAATTCGTTGTTCAAGTGATTTAGTCAGTGTCCAGGTCTCACCCCGTATAAAAATACACTTTCCACTATGGCTCGAAAGAACTTAGTCTTCAGGTGCCTGGAGAGATCTGATTTCCAGATGGTATCCATTTTTGATAGAGCTACCCAAGCCTTTGCTTTCCTAACTTCTATGTCCTTTTTGCTACTCTCTATCCATGATCCAAGGTACTGGAAGTCATTGACCTTCCTTAGTTGATTATTATCAATGGTTGTCAAGTTTCCATCAACATTAAAGGTCATGAATTCGGTCTTGGTAGCATTTATATGCAATCCAACCTCCTTAGCAGCCCTCTCCACTTTATTTAGTAGAAGCTGTGCATCTGCTAGCGTATTAGAGAGCAGGGCGATGTCATCCGCAAAGTCGGTGTCTGTGACTGTAGTTGCCGGATATCTACTACTTCTGCGTTCTTGAAGTGTGAATCCCAGATCTTCACCCTTTGTGGCGGTCCTCATTGCGTAATCCAGCACAATTACAAATAGTAATGGTGCTAATGTGTCACCTTGCAGTACGCCAACCAGGATTGAGAAAAACTCAGTTTCACCATCTGGTGAGAGTACCTGCGCTTCTGTGTCGCAATATAACAATCCAGGCAGATTCAGCTTTGCCATTTGATCTCGGGTTGTAAGGACTCGAATAGCCATGTTCAACACCCTACATGGTTAGGAAATCATTTTTTTTTAGAAGCAAACTGGGGACCTCCATCAGACCATACCTTGTTTGGGACTGCAGTGCGACAAAAAAGTGAGCGTATTTTACTTATCAAATTGACAGAAGTAGAGTCTTTGAAAAGTTGAAAAACTTCGGGCCAATCTGTACAACAGTCAACCACTATAAGAAAGTTCTGTGAACCATAGGTGCCAATATCTATTGCCAACTCATTGAATGGAAGGTCTGGTCTCGGTTTTTGAATAAGTGGTTCCATTGGATGGGATGGAAGTCTATCTTGACACAGCTTGCAATCCTGAATATACGTTTCAATATCTGCATCTATATTATGCCAATAAACTGATAAACGACCCCGATCTTGTGTACGTGATATCCCAGAATGAGAATCGTGCAGTCTCGCTAGTGTTTTACCTCGTAATGCTGATGGGATAAGCAGACGACATCCAAAGAGCAGTAGGTCATCATCTATTGAAAAGTGATATCTGGCACCCCAGTAATGTCTCAATGAAATATGTAATTCTGATTTATTATCTGGAAATCCATTATGTCGCAAAGGTTAATATATTCAATATCCTTGGCTGCTTCACGTTTAATATCGGATATACGAATAGCTTTCACAATATTTTCATCATGTGATGTCAGTAAAGTAAAGTAAATTTTCTTCGGCCACTAGGCCAGGGATTACGCACAAAGTCTGACAACTTATTTCCAGTGCGGTCCACCCAGAACTTTACTCCCCAGAGGAAACTCCAGTACTCATTAAACTACCACTTAAGGATGCAAGGCAGAGATGCGCCCTGTCAGTGCAGAAATAACAGATTGACTTTACGAATGATGGCTGTGGGATATGATTGCACAGCTCCATTTCAGCCAATTCTTCAGTTGATTCGGGGACATAATAGGGGTGGCGTGATAAAGAATCTGCAGCTGCGTTTGATTCACCTTTTATCCATAATGCGGTAAAATTGTACTGCATGATTCTTGTACGGAGGAGTCGCTGCAGACGGGGGTTTTCGATTTCGTCAAGGCGATGTGTATTTAATATCGGGATGAGAGGATTATGGTCCATTACGACCATAAAATGAGGGAGACCTGTTAGAAAGGTACGACACTTGTGTATTGCCCATGCTACTCCAAGCATCTCCAATTCTATTACGGCGTATCTGGATTCTGTGTCTGTCAAGAATCGTGAGCCTGCCTGAATAATGCGCCAATCATTGTTTCCGTGATTTTGTTGGAGGATAAAGCCTAAGCCTACTCGGCTGGCATCTGTTATTAATCTAGTTGCAAGGTTAAGATCGAAATATTCCAATATCGGCATGTAACTTAGGACACTACAGTAGTTGCATTAGAGAATGATAGCGCATGACTTGAGTCCCATATTAACTCATTCTTGGTACTCAATAATGGACGAAGGGGTGCCATCACTTCAGCTAGCTTCTTGGTGTATGAGCCTAGTTGGTTGGCCAACCCGAAGAAACTTCTAAGATCACTGCAGCAATTTGGTTCTGGGAAATGTTTGATGGATTTTGTTATTTCACCAGATATGGAGTAACCATGTTGAGAAAGAGTGTAACCTGCAAATAAGACTTCTTCCTGGCAATAATTAAATTTCTTTTTATTGAGAGAAATGCCCCTTTTGTTGCACCTGAACAAGAATTTCTTAACATGTTCTTTGTGTTGTTGCTTATCAGCATCGAATATTACCACGTCATCTACAACACGACGATAATTTGTAAGGCCATCAAAAGCTTCATCCATACGCCAATTATAATGCTCTGAGATGGACTGGATGCCGGTATTTGAAGCGTCCGAATGGTGTAATGAAGGTGGTTAATTGTTGACTGCGCTCATCCATAGCACATTGGTGATAGCCCTTTGCGCAGTCAAAAACAGTGAAGTATCTAGCTTTAGATTTATTAATGTTAGCTACTACATCTGCGGGAGTGCTGGATTGATAAATTTCTCGTTTGACATATCGGTTCAAGCATGATAGATCAACACAGAGGCGAATATTATCGATACCTTTTTTGGGGCCACAACGATTGGGGCACACCATTCTGTTGGTTCCGTTACAGGAGCAATAATCCCTTGTTCAACAAGGTTATCTAGTTCTGACTTCAGCTTATCTCTATAGGCGTAAGGCACCAGTCTGGGTGCGGATACACAAAAAGGTTTAGCACCTTCTTCTAATTCAATTGTGTATAACTCACCAGGCATTCTGCGAATATGGCCATCAAAAATTGTAGGAAATTGTTCGAATATTTCCTGGATGCTATATGATTTATCATCTGAAATCTTTGCTATCTGTACTTGGTCAATGGATAGCTGTGACGGTTTTGGATACTCGGGGGAAAGGAATCCTAGTAATTTCGAAGCTTTCCATGAAAGGAGTGGGTCCATTATCGATTCATCAATATGAAAATCAACCACTATGGTGCGCTCTCCAACAGAAACCTTAGCTGGGAGGAGGCCGATAGGGTATAAGGCTGTCCCGTTGACAGCTTTTGGTCTAAGGTGAGAGTCCAGAATATTTTCTGGAGCTTCATTTAACACATTGAGTAGACTAAGTCCTCCAGCGCAAAAATCACCGCCAGAGTCTGGAAGAATGCGAATAGTTGCTGAACCATTATGTGTTTCGACAAACATTGGAACAGTCGGTGCGGGCGAATTACTGTAGTTGCCCGGACAGCGCTCAATTTCAAACGACGTGAAACATGTGGAGGTTCGTCTTCCTCACTGTAATGCTCTTCATCTGAGTCATCCATAGCGATTTTAGCGGACTGGCAAACTCATCTGAAATGACCCCGACGACCACAATGTGAACATTCCCTGTTTCTAGCAGGGCACTCATTCCGTGAGTGCCAGTTTCGACTGCAACCACTGCATGCTTTATGTACAGCATCCGATTTATACCGAGTGGTTGGTCGGTCATTGTGATCAGGTGTTTCAGAGTGTCGAGGTCTTAGTTTAGGTTTTAGTTTGAGCACGCTGTCCTGTGCGCGAAGGCAAGAGATTTCCGAATTTGCCTTTTCGCTGCTTCAATCCCACGGGCTGTGTTTATAGCAACAGTGAGGTTGAGATCGCGAATTTTCAACAGTTCTTGGATTCCATCTATATCATTGAGGCCCTCAATGAGTTGGTCGCGGATTGCTTTATCCAAACATTCGTCGTTACAATAATTGCATGTCATAGCCAACTGCCGCAGTGACACCAGAATGTCATCGAGAGATTCTCCATTTGATTGTTTGCGGTTGCGGAGGTTGCGTCTTTCCACTGATTCATTCAGTTGGCCCTCACTATGGCGTTGTAATGCTTCAATAACTTCACCAGGATCGTTCTTTTGATCTTCAGTTAGGCCGAGGTTATCGACGATTCTGACGGTTTTTCTGGAGAAGCAGAGTTGAAGAACTTGCATCTGTCGAACAACTGGTTTCTGGTCGAGTCCAGAAATTGATCGATATGCAGTCCACTGTTTCTGCCGTGCTCTGAAGGCTGTACCCTTGTCATTATCTATATCAAGTTTTGGTAAGTCGCCGCCTCTGTAGATATAATAATTCCTCCTCAGTTCGAGGTTATCTCGCAGCGCCATGTAGGATGCAAATGTAAATATAAAGTATACGATATTGCATATATAATATAATAATTGTAATACTGTATTGTAATAAGCATTGCATGTACAGATGTAGGTATAAAGCAGGTATTTTAGGTATTTTAGTACCGGTACCGGCACCGGTACTGCTGTAGAGGCCTACTGTGTAGCCTACCATTTAAATACGGTACTGGTAGGCCTACCGGCTGACCGGTTGTTTTGGTTAGAAAATCCCGCCTCTGTAACCTGCTCCTTTCCCTGATTTGGTAAGGTGACCCTTTATTGTTTTGGTTAGAAAGGCCCGCCTCTGTAACGTCCTCCTTTCCTTCATTTTGTAAAGTGACTGTTTATTGTTTTGGTTAGAAAATCCCGCCTCTGTAACCTGCCCCTTTCCCTCAATTAGTTAAATGATCGTTTATTGTTTTGGTTAGAAAATCCCGCCTCTGTAACAAGCTCCTTTCCCTCATTTAGTTAAGTGATCGTTTATTGTTTTAGTGAGAAAATCCCGCTCTGTAACCTGCTCCTTTCCCTCAATTAGTTAAGTGATCGTTTATTGTTTTGGTTAGGAAATCCCGCCTCTGTAACCTCCTCCTTTCTCTCAATTGGTAATGTTATCATTTATTGGTTTGGTTAGAAAAGACCATCTATGTAACCTGCTCCTTTCCTTCAGTTGGTAAAGTGATTGTTTATTGTTTTTGTTAGAAAATCCCGCCTATGTAACCTGCTCCTTTCCCTGATTTGGTAAAGTGACCGTTTATTGTTTTGGTTAGAAAGGCTAGCCTCTGCAACCTGCTCCTTTCCTTCATTTGGTAAAGTGACTGTTTATTGTTTTGGTTAGAAAATCCGGCCTTAACCTGCTCCTTTCCATCAATTGGTAATTGTTTTTGGCTATAAAATGAGTGTTTTGCTACGTCATGTGGTAATCGATTATCGACAACAACCACAAACTATTAAATTTAGAGTTTTTAACACAGGCGCATATGGAAATCTATCTCATAGTCTATAAATCATGGAATTTTGAATGTTTTGGCACAGGCATAGTGAAACCAACTGTCCGACAGACCAGAAATCAACAAATGTTGAATGTTTTGGCATAGGCATGTTGCAATCAACTGTCTGACAGTCCAGAAATACGCAGTCTGACAGTTTGAAGAAATACATACATAAAAAGGACAACAAAAGTCATTAAAGGGACAACAAAAGGGGTGCATGTAAAGAGCGGACTGCGGACTGGCGGACTACGGACTGGGGATTGCCAAAATCCGCGCGGTCAATTTGAATTATCGACTTCCAAACTAAGAATCCGCTCTTTGTTGTCTGGACAAATGGCGGACTGAAGCCGGTAAATTGTAACCTGATTGGCTCAATCATGTACATAGGCTGAAGCTGAAAGGGAACTTAAAGAATGAATCATCCCATTTGGCTTTTAAATGTTTACCGTTGTGCAACACTGTAATACAGGAAATAATTATCCTATACAGTAATTACGTGGACTGTTGATTAAGGGCCTATTATATAATCAACTTTCTACGGATTTTCAGATTATTTATTTCAATAAATATTTTTATATACTTCCTGCCTTTAGAGTTTATGTCACAGTTGTCTGTTCGCAAATATAAAAGAGCGAATATTCGGACATCCTAAGCGCAGGAGCTGGGGGAAGATCTTCTCTGTGCTGTGCGTAAGAAAAGGGGGAACACGGGGCAAAGAAAAGGGGTGTGGATCTATAAATAGCATCCAATAGGACGCATCTAATTACTGGCATTTAATTCTGTCCAAATTTTTATGACAGCCTTAAAATGAAAACCACGAACACCTGATCGGCTAGTGCTTTTTTTAATGCTTTTTTTTTAGTGTGGGCTGTTAACTGGGCCCATGTGAAGTATACCAGACTTTCAGCCGTTATATTAGGATCTTTTAACTGCCACGGGTACTCGAGTAGCATCGATCAGATAGACAAACTGCTTGAAGTATGCGATGTCATTGGAATTCAGGAGCACTGGATGGATGCTATAGAGCTTGATCATGTAGCTAAGAATTCATTCAATGAAAACTTCGAGCTCGTCTACTCCACCAGCGATTTAATGAATAACCCTAATAGGGTTAGAGGCGCTGGAGGGGTAGCGGGTAGTGTTCGCGCTTTTGAAGACCTTTAGCAGTTTAACCTGCCAAAATTTATATGTCTTTTAGTTAATTAAAACCACTTTAGCATACGACAATATTTTATGCTAATACGCAAAACACTAGCCGAAATCAGCCCATGCGCGATCATTCACCCGATGGATCTACACCCGGGAGACTGAATTCGGATGCTTAAATTTTATTATTGCAGTGTAAGGTTGCAGTGTAAACTTACTGTATTATTCGATAGATCGTTAATAATTAATCTCTGACAGATATTATTGGCTTTCGGGAAATATTAACAGTTCCTTTAGGACGTGGCGCTTTATCTATTTAAACAGAACTAAGACTTATACTAAAACGCAACGATACTGCTTATGATTGAAGTATAAAGCGTATTCTTTAGGAAATACTTTGTTACCAATCACAATCATACACACTATTCTGCCGACCGTCAGTATATTTGATCACACATAAAGAGAGCAGCAATTGACTCACGTAGGGTCTGCTAAATAACATTGGATTCAATACACACCACATTAATATAAATCGCAATTGTTATGTATAGCCGGTCTCTCTAACCTGTAGTGTATCAAGAAAATTGGGAATTTGGGTGATTTATCCGTATTATCCAAAGAGCAATATTTCCATCAACAAATAGGTACAATTAATAACTGACGGTAAAATAACAGTACAAACAATATGATTAATGCAATTAAATTAAGTGAGCATGTTAATTAGTGAGTTATTGAGATTAGTTAGGTTTGTTAAGGTAACAGTTTATACTTTCGATAATTTAAGCAGTTTACTAGAGTTCTTCCCAAAAGGCCGGTGTTTCTGGCTTAGACAGCAATAACAACAAAGTATCAAGTAAAAACAGTAAGACTGAACACACTCCTTATGATCGGCCGAAAAGCTACACGTCGACAGGAAAAATCGCTCTGATTGGCTCAAGCCAAACAAAGAACCATGCGTCCAATGGCTGTTTCCATGTCAGCAACCAGCTGTTAGATGTCGTAATATGAATCATCACGGCTAAGTTGTGAAAGGTAGTTGGTGCATTGCAGGTTTTTTGCCTTACCATGTCCGCCAAAACACGTATATAGCAGAATGACTTTTATGTCCGTTAAAACACCTGTAACGGTACCTTGCGGGCGAGGGGAATATATATACAGTTAGAGAACCTTTTTAGAGTATTCCAGTGCCTGGGGGGAAACTGGATTGCGAAGCAAAAGGGGCCAGTTATATCCCACAGAAGCTTTTACACCGCTCCCAGAAAATGGGATTTGAGTCTATAAATATACAAAAATCACAGTTTCTAATATACGTAAATACTCTAAACAGTTAGTCTTTCTTGCGCGGACGGCGTTTACGCAGTTTTTTAAAGCTAGCAAGAGTCCTTTTCTCTTTGGGGCGAGCCACTTTACGAGGAGGGCTATAACTCCTGGGTGAAGGGTGCAATATGATTGCATCAGAAGGTATGGGATTGCGATCGGTATATCCGCCGGTCGAAGTACCGGGTTGATTGACATCAACGTCCGGGGAGAGGGGTCTAACGGCTTTAAGAGCTCGTTTCAAGACAGCCGCTCTTACGGGTCCTTTACGAGTGGTCTGAACGAGGGCCGTGGGTGGACCATAGGCAGTTAGAAACTTCCTTGGTTTAATGGTTCTTTCCAACTCGCGTTCGCGGGCTCTGTACTCGTAAGGCCGTCGATATACTTCTTGTAACTCGGGGTGTGAGTTGACAAATAAGTCTCCATAGGCCGGATCTTGACGGATAAAGTTTATTAAGTTATACGAATTGATGTCACTCGGATTAATGCTCCTGAGGAATTTGCGTACATATTTGGTTGAAATACATTCTCCAACGCGCTTCAATAGTTCATAACTTGATAGGCGCGATTTCTGCTCGACGGAGGCAAACAAATATGGGTGGAACGCATAAACTCCTTCGTAGGCGCGTCCAGGATAATAGCGATGGCGTGAATCACAATGTAAATCAGCGTTCGCTTCCCAAGCTCTGATATAACGTAGTACAATCATTTCATCTACGCTCTCTAAATCATGGTTAAAGGGACAATCAAAGCTGGCGTGTCCTTTTAATTGACAATGATGGCATTGAGTCATAAATTGGGGGCAGACAGCAAAAATGTGCAAATTATTAAGCCGACAATATGCACAATAGATTTCCATCGACGGTTGTTCGTGGAAATAGGAACAGAGATCGTTGGTGTCCATAGACGTAATATGGTCTCTCGATGCGCACAGCCGACAACGTTGTCTAGAAACATAATTGGCATGGCGATAATCATACGCAGTAAGACACTGGGGACCTTGATACCATTCCAATATGTAATCGTTGTCGCTGTTCAGGGCGCGATAGGCTGAATCTCCTCAGATTCTAGGCATATTGGTTCGTTTTCCTAGTCTGCTACGAATATAATTTTCGTGATCTATTCTCGGTTTATCGTTACGACTCCGCTGGGTATGATATTTAAATAGAACCATTTCCCTTTCGGTGTCTACATCATCGGTATCATGTAAATCGGTGGGATGGCCGGTAGTTAAGAAGTCCATATACGTACCATTGCGATTCATATAGCGAGCGGTGAATTTTCTATAGTCCGCTTCACGCGTAAGTTGTTCCTGGGACATCGGCGGTTCGATATAACGACCATCGTCCTCAGTAATAGTCGGATCGGCTTCACCGCGTATCAAGCTATCCACAAACGCTTGTAAAGGTAGAGTATATCGCTCTCTAATACCAAGGTCATCTTCTATCAATTCCGTCATATCTGCTATCTGAGTTTGTTAATATCAATATAAGCTAATATTTTAGGCAAGCGGGCGTCGCTGCCTACTAGGCTTTGCCCCCGGACAGTGGGTTTCTCAGCGCCGATGTACCGTTGTCGCGGTGTTTACGCCAACATGTAGCAACAGCACGACAACGATAACCGGCACAAGTCCCACCACTGTCCGTCCCAAAAGCTTGAATCCACTTGAGGTTATCTCGGTAGAGTTAGGGCTATTTTACAATTGCGATTAGCTACTGTAAACACACTTTAGTAGTATCATTCACCTATAAACGCACAAATTCCATACAATCATTACTTACTGCACACATGCATGCCATTTGTCCGTTAGTCAGTGTCTTCCAGAATGTCACGTTATTACTATGTATCCTTGGATACTAATAGTGCGTTATGTATACTCTTATGCTACGCAATGGGTTAAGCCTTTTATTGTTCCTTTAACTTGCTTCTAATTCTAGCGTGGGTGTTGCCATGGTGACATTATGGAAAACTAGCGGTAGAATTAGGGTAATTCTCATGCATACAGATCTGGGATGTTATTTAATAGTAATTCTTTAATTGTCAATGTCCTCTTTATGCATGATTTTATAAATTTTATCGGCTATTGACTATATGTTGGAGATTCTCGCACTCTAATACACTCAATATGAATCTCCGCTCCCATGATCTATTAATTACTGGAATTTTGGGAATGTTATAAATTGCACAAAATGACAATTTATGAAATTCATTTGAATATGAATTTAAATTTATTCCCGTGAATTTTATTATTTGATGTTAAAATTGACACAATTTGATTCCAGAGCAGGTCTGGGGACATAGGATCCTTAATTCTATGAAATTTGTCTTTTAAGAGTATCGGTAAGGGCTACGATATCTTAATCGACTAGAATTGTTAACGGATCTGAATTTTACAGATTTTAATAAATATTAAATTAATATTTAGGATGGGCACCGATTTATTCCAGAACTTGTCTGGGGACGTTAACCACTGATTCTAGAATTTGTCTTTCAAGTATATCGGTGGGTGCCACGATAGTAGTATAAGAAGCATGGAGACTGGATAA
>JAUCBJ010007299.1:0-98380 GCA_032718475.1 Nemertoderma westbladi
CTCGCTGGTATTCGACCTTCCTCCACTCCCGACGAAGTCGATGGTGGAGTCGTCCTATGATTTTTAATAGGACTGTAGGGGTATTTCCGTAATCAAGTTGTCCAATTGATCTTAAGGTAGTGATAGCGTTCTTGATTTCGTCAGCTAGTTTTAGTAAGTCGACGGGTTTAGTGATAGCCCCTCCCTTACAGAGTTCTTCTATTACTGACCTGGCCATACTCACTGTACCTCCGTATATCGAAGTCAAACGATCGTACGCTAGTTCGAAAGCGTCTGGTACACCGACGAAAGTCTCCGCCAAACGTTTAGGTTCTCCTGACAACGTTTGGAGCAGGTAATTGAACTTCTCCCGTGATGTAAAGGCGCACACGGCGATCTGGGATTCGATATAGTCTACGAAGGTATGCCAGTGTTTTGAGCTACCGGAGAACTTCGGTGGTTGTTGTACCGGCAATCCCTGTCTGGCTGCGAATTTCGCTATCTCCTCGGCAACGTTCAGAGTTTCGCGTCCTTGGTTGGTAGTCTGGTTGATGTTCTCCCTTCTTGGCGCTTTTCCCTGATACGATGTGGGGTTTGAAGGTACCGGTCTTTGTGGTCCCTTCGGGTGTCTATTGTGTTCGAATTCGGAATTTCTCGAACTGTCGGTGTAACCTTCCTCCAGACGTTCCTCAATCCGGGCCAACTTGTTGACAATGTCGGCGAACTGTTGCGCACCGATCGCGCCCGCTGGTGGTAACGCCTTCTGTGTCGGTGTATTCTGTGGAGGATTGTCTGCAAAGGAGTTGTCTGAACGCTCGCGTTTATATTCATCGGCCGCCCCCGTTCTAAATACCTCGCGTATCGGGTAATCCGATTCGCTCGAAGTACTACTATCATCTGGATATGGTGGTCGACGTGCTCGCGTTCGTTGCGTCGTACGAATTCTAACGGTTCGTTTCGGAACATCGTCCACTGATCTCCGTTGTTCGGTAGGCTCACAAGTCTTCCTCGAAGTCGTAGATTGCGATGTAAACTGGTTGAACGGTCGCGTCTCCACTGTTCTCCGTTGTTCGGTAGGCTCACAAGTCTTCCTCGAAGTCGTAGATTGCGATGTAAATTGGTTGAACGGTCGCGTCTCCACTGTTCTCCGTTGTTCGGTAGGCTCACAAGTCTTCCTCGAAGTCGTAGATTGCGATGTAAACTGAACCGGTGGGCGAATGACAGCATTTGAAACAACTGGCCTTGTAGGTCGAAACGTCATTGGGTAAGCGTAATGTGTAACGGGTTTAGGTGTCAAAGGTGGACTCACCTGTTTTGTCGTCAGTAGCGCAGGTCCGGTCAATAAACTACTACGATCTGTAATCGGTGGGTTACTTACCTTGACTCTCGGAATAGGCGACGACGTTGCTCTTGGTGGTATAAACTCGTTCGGAATAACAAACCTGTGTTCCGTCGCACCATGGATAGGAGAAATATCACTACTACCCGCAATCGAAACAGGTTCCTTAGTCGTAACCGGTGCAAACATATGAGTTACCTGTGGGAATCGTTGACACACGTCTTTTACTAATTGTCGTTCCCGTCCGGGTGCTCCTACGCTTCCTTCCTTCTTCCGTTCCTGAATTTGGCGATGTCTTACCTCTAACTGGTCCAAATCATGTCCGTCGCGAGATCTCATCGATCTATCGCGGGCTAGAAGATCCAGATTTTCCTTAGTTTCGGCTAATTCTCTCGCCCTCTTCTCAAGTTCGAAACGAAGTTTAACTTCCTTTTCTCGTTGTTCCGTTTGTTGTTGTTGCGCCTCGAACTCTGCTTGTCGTATCGCTTGTTGGGCTTTTATTTGCCGTGTCTTCATCTCGACTCTGGCTTCCGAAACTACTCTTTGTCGCTCTAACTCTGCCGCAGCCGTTTGTCGCTCTAACTCTGCCGCAGCCGTTTGTCGCTCTAACTCAGCCGCTGCAGCTGCCGCTGCCGTTTGTCGCTCTAACTCGGCCGCTGCCGCTGCCGTTTGTCGCTCTAACTCGGCTGTTGCCGTTCGTTGCGCTAACTCGGCCGTTGCCGCTTGTTGGGCAATGTCCAACTCTAACCTTTCCATTTCGGCCGCTTCGAGTTCGGCTTGTTCCTGCAGATGAGAGATTCTCGCTACATTCGCAACACGTATTTTCTCTTCCTCTACTGCTGTTTGTATCATTAGAAGTTGAGCTTGTTCTTCTATCTCGTGTTGCTGTCTGTAGAACTGCTGCTGTTGTCGAGCAACTTCTGACGTGACTATACTTCCTTCGCAGATTTCGCTACGAATACTTACCAATGATTGATTTAGTATTCCCGGTGCCGATTCGATTTGTGCGAATGAAGTTTCCCTCGTGTATTCCGGCACGGTTTCCAAATCGCCGACGTCTTCGCCGCACATGCGTAAGTGGTCCGTCAGATGTTTCAATTGTCCATCCAGTCGGTACAATTCCTGTTCTTCCTCGGGTTGTAATAATTCGTCCGAAACTGACTCACCTAACAACTGGTCCGCTTGTTCCTGTTGTATCTGTCTAATCGTCGACTTAAACTGAATCAGTTTCTCTCTAGTGATCATTAGTTTCTCGAGGATTCTAAGTTGAGTATCCATGTCCTGTCTCTGTCTAGCTAGATCTTGTAGGCCAACTAGATTATCTACGGACTTATATACTTTACTCTGTACTCTAACCTGGAGGGTGTAGAACTCGAATCGAGACATCGGAGCGGTCAACCCGTCTAATATGCGTTGGCCTTCTCCAATACTCCTGGTTATATGCGCCATGTATCCACCGACGCTTCTAACCACACTTTCTGTGCTTCCTGCTGAACTTACCAATTCCGTTTCCCTATATCTAGGTTGCGGAACAGTTAGAAAGTCCTCGGTCCTGCCGTCGCCTCGTACTACGGCATCCGGTACTCCCGTTGGATGTACTGGTGACGCACACGGTGTAGGTTCGGTAGGCTCGCGAGTCTTCCCCTGTGGTTCTTCCGCTGCTGACTTATCCGCGTCACATGAGTCATAGTCGGTTTGTGTATTCTTCGTATAGTCTTGTTTGTCACTCATTTCGGTAGTTGTAAGTCAAGTGAAGTGAGTGTAAAAGTATCGAGTTTACCGTATTTGTATAAAACGGTACTAATTACAGTCATATAAAATTAGCCTACCGGCCGATTTTATAGCAGATGGATAAAATTAGCCTAAACGGCCAATTTTACAGCAAATAAATGTCACGGAATAAGTATATAATAAAATTAGCCTAGCGGCCAATTTTACAACAAATAAATCGGATAACGATATGCGTTATCAAAAGGTAAATTAAATACAATAATACGGACTAATTCAGCAATGAACAAAGAAATCATACGGAATGCATAAATACTTGAGACAGTGGAACCCACAATAATTTTAACTAATACGGTAATGCCTAACTTATTTATGCAACTTTTCGAACTCACCCACTCCAATAATTCTCCAGAAAAACAGATTCCCAGATACAAACCGGACGTGAACCTTTCCGTTTTTAACGTTGCGGACGAAACGCGATTTTCCCAACCAAAGTTGTTGGGTTATCTATCTCCCAAACTTGCTAAACACGGTCTTGCTCCCGTTACAGTCTAGAAATGAGTTCTGAATCCTGAAAAACAAAAGAGTTAGGTTTTACTTTACGAAATTTTGTACCGGTACAATATGGTATTTAAACCCTTTTAAACACCGGTATTCAATTCCAAAATATTTTACACGCGGTTCAAATCAAATTTTATTTCAAAAAATTAGCACTTAGCTAATCAAATATAAATTTTTACCTCAAAATACAAAATTTTCAAATAACTTTAGTCCTACCGAACCGTAGTTCAGTAAAACATATTCCTACTAAATTGGAGAGATACGCCTATTCCTACTATCGGAAGAGACGGTAACAATACCTGCAATATCCTACTGTAAAGTTTGTAAATCAAATCATAAATCCGACCTTCTCACCAAAACAGTAAACCCCAAGTAAGCGAATATATTGCAGTATCGATCTCTTTTAACCGGTGAGGCAGAAAACAGTCTACGAGCAGACAAACTTCGATAAAACAAAATCCCGCGCAGCGAATCCTAAAATCAGGCTGACTCACTGACGGACTAAGGGGCTCGTATACTTTGCCGCGGTGTGATTTATATGGTTGGGCAAAGAGACGCTAGCTAGGTACAGAGGCAGATATTTGGAGGTGTCTAACTAGCGAGCAAAGTGCAGTAAGGACGAAAGTTAATTTTATATATTTTGAGGTGTAAATAATTTCTAACGCGCGTGTGTTAATTCTGAACGGTCAAAAGCAGTTTTGCTCCTTCACATATATAATTACTGGGTACGGTGTGCATTTTACGAATATTCTAATTTGTAACTTGTAGGTCCAATACTCACGAATGATAAGGTTCCTTCCCCTCTTGCGTATTTCCAGGACTCAAATTCAGGCATAAGGTTAATACTACGCCCAGAATTCGGCAATTTTAGGTACCAGGTCCCTGATACTAAGAAGAGATGTGTTAGTTTACTACTGTAGGCGTACGGGTACTAATAGCTATCCTGGCTCCTATCTAGAATTTTAGTCACCCAGGTAGTCCGGGTAACTTCCTATTAGGGCGTTGGCGGGACACGGTAGATGTTAGTATATCCCTGATAGCCTCAATTTATTTGCGCCTAGCGTAAACTGCCCTACCGCCTGAACGGTACAATCCCAATTCAGGTGAAAACACAGCAACCCCCTAGCCTACAAGTTCTGATGTAACGGACACCGTTGTACGGCAAATAGTCGCACACACACCTGTACTTAGCAAGAGTTAAGCGTACAGTTTGCTGCACCCTAACCAATGTGTATGCCTTGTACCGGTGTGCCTACGTCCTATCTGCGTACTAGTATCTGCTCTCTCTCCCTCTCCCCCGTAGGAATATGAAGGTCTACTGCGGTTTTTCCCTGAATCAAGACAGTACAGTCCCTATGATGTAATTTTGGGCTCACAGCGTGTCACTACGTCTACCTTTGATCTTTTGGTCTTACACTTAGGTAGCAAGGATCGAACGCTGTCTAACCTTTCAGGCGATGGGCGAATAACGCTAGATGGTATTGCGGGTTGTCTCTCGTCTACATTCCCGTGATGTTCCCGTTCATTGCTGTGGCCCGATCTCTAGCTGGCCATCCTGTCCCTGAGTTTGTTCACCGTAGTGAAACCATATTAAAACAGATAGAAAGGCTGAGAGATGTGACTAGTATTTCTGACTTTATTACAAAACATATAATAACTATTATACAATAAACAATGTAATCTGAAATAAGACAGAAAGTGAATGATGGAAAATTGAATAACTAATGAACGAATCGCACCTTTATATACTAAATTTGTGCCGCAATCAATCGAGAAAATTCTCGATTGTTCTATAGATTCTAACAAGGTTTTAAAGATAGCTATTGGTCCAGCTAATATATAACTTGCACGACATTGGTTACAATCAAATAACTACAGCCTTATTGGTACAGACAAATGCAATTAATTTGTAGCGGTTAATTTAAATGAGTTGAAATTCTACACAAAAAATAATTCGCACTTACTAGGATTTGAACTCGATACCTACTATACTTATAATTTCCAACGCTCTACCAACTGAGCTACTGAACCACTTGACCGATAGATGCATAATAGATAGAACCAATACGAATGAGAACTCAAAGCAATCTTTACAAAGTTAATTCGAATAAAATAAATTTTTGAAAATCCACGGCATTTAGGGAATATAATTCTATACCCAATGAATTCTTTCTCTCAATTCGAGCGTTATGTTCACCACCCCATAACGCTAATTATTATTGTTCCCCACTACACAGCTACGTATTTCCAATTATAGCTGCTTGATCCCCATTACAGTTGCTTGTTTGCAAGAAAATTGTGACGGGCTTTTTATACTATACTGCATATAGCTGGATTCCTGCCAGTAACTTACCACATAATAATATAAGTCATTGTTAAGGATACAGAACTTAGAGCTGTAAAGAAGTCTTTAACCGGCTTAGCTTTGTCACCCAATGAGCTACATGTTGCACCGAAGACAATGCTGAAGACGAGGAGACCTGTACGAGTATATCGTAAGTATAATCAATGAGAAAAAAAATCGAGAAAAAATAAAATGTTTTGCCTAATTCGACATTTAATGACGAAAATATTTTTTTAGAAAGTAAATGTAAAAAGTAGTTATTGAAAAAAAGGAACAATAGTATCAAAAAGGTCTTGACTGTTAATGTATGTGGGCAGTTGTGTGGCTTCAATTTTGTACAGTATGTGTATTGTAAGGTACTTTTGCGATCTTGTTTAAATGTTTAATGTTTAACGTATAGAAAGCCAAAGCTTGTTGTACCTGTACAAGTAAATTAACAATTTAACCCTAAAATTTATATTACTAATAAAGCTAATTATCTAAAACTGTTTAGATATTGGTACTGGTAATTAAGTGGAGTGAGAACTGCACTATTTAAATTAAAAATACGAATGAAATGAATTTGGTCGCCGTTTAAGATTAAAAACACACACGAACTTAAAATAAAATAAGGGGTGATTTAAAAGAAAGGAAGGATCGTTAGAGCATTACAGATAATACGTACAAAATATCTTGTATTTATATAAACTGAAAAAATAAAAATAAATTATTTAAAAATAAAAAATATAATATAATATAAAAAATAATTATGTTAAAACAATGATAATGAGTGATAGAAGGGCATTATTATTTATTTAATTCAGGCAACAATTAATTTATTTATTGCACAAATTAATATCAACCCATAGTAAAAAAGACAATAGCACATTAATATTACAAAGTGTAAAATATGTATGTAATTATGTTGCCATTTTTAGAAATAAAGTTTGACTTTCTTCATTAAAATAGGTAATAATATTTAATTATATATATTTAATTATTATATATAATAATTAATAATAATATTTATCTAGGTTATCATAGCACAATTAATTGATCATTTCTAATATTCTGGATGTAATACATGTCGCATGATGCACTTGATGAATAAGTTTATTGGTGGACTCAGTTATTCTGGTAAATAAGCTACTAATACTTCTATGCCGTATATGAATTATGAATAGTTCATGTGGGGTTCCACCACGATGATTTAGTCAATCCAGAGGTAAATGTTTATATAGTTCGTATTCAGGCTGAATATTATCTATATCTGAATATACCTCGTATTTAACGAGGGTGAGGTGAGTACATCATTGGTCAATTGCATCTACATCATTGCAGCCAGCAGGAACAGCCATATAACAAATGTATCAAGCTCGCCTTCAGCTAGCAGCATGGTTCAGTGAAATCCCTCCTTTAAGAATGGTGCGGCTGAATCATTAATTTTAAAATGATGTATAAAATCAACAAATGCATTTGGTGTAATATCACTTAATGATCATCTTTATCTTTCTTGCACTTCTCGCTTGAGAAACAAAATCATTTGCTGCATAGCGCTGTCTTGTACTACTAATATCAATGCTGTTAAACTTTTCCGATGATGTAAATCTTACACTTGTTTTCCTCGTGAACTATACCTAAACCTACATGAATACACAACAAATGCTACTTTTCCATAATGAGTTACATTACCTTTCAATAAAACTCACCCATTATGTTTGATCCTGGCATATAAGTTGGCGTTGGTAATTTCTCCTTAACAACCACATTCTTCTCTGTTGTATTCTCATTTGTAAAGTTCGTCATATCAACTACCTGCCTACATGAAGCAAGAATTAATAAACATTGAACTCATTATTAAATCAGAATGATGTATTTATAAGGGGGAAAGCAGAGGCCCTCCTTCAGATATTTTCTACAATGGAGTAGAAAAAGTTTTATTCCAGGAAATTCCTCTTTAATGGATTTAAATCTGGAGTTTCAGGAGATTATTCCTACAAATCCATGAATGAAAGCGAAATAAAGTGAAACTTATTTTTTCAAAGTGTCATTGGGAAAAAAAGTATATTTGTTTTCCATGTAATAAATAAATACAATTAAAATCGTTTCTTTTCTTTAATTATATTTTTCAAATTAAAACAATTAACTACACTAGGATTGATATATATTTAATATCTATCCACTCTCCAGTGAGTTAAAATATGCTTTATAAATTTAATATAATAAATTACTGTTTAAATAATGTAGTGGAAGATTTATAAATATTCTATCAATAATGTATCAATCTACGGCAATCAATCAATCAATAATCAATCTTTGGCTCCAAACTAACGGAACAGCAATGGGACCAAAAAACGCTTGTTCACATGCACATATAGTCCCTTAAAATGTAGATAATAAAGTTGAGTTATCTAAAGATAATTATACTGAAATGTGTGTTTTTCTGTTATGCCCCCCCCCCCCATTCCTGTTACCCCCCAGAATTTCCTCTTACCCCCTCGACCATTCCTGTTACCCCCCCCCCCCCCATCACACTTGTTAGTCCTGCTACCCCCCCCCCCCATCACACTAGTTAGTCCTGTTACCCCCCCCCTCCCACAGTGCTGTAACCCCCCATTCCTTTTACCCCCCCTTCAAACTACTGATTCCTGTTACTCCCCATATTGGATATTATTTGGAGGATATATGCGCTAGTGATATTGATATTTTTACATACGATATAAAACAAAGGTTATTGTTTTGGTTAGAAAAAGCCGTCTCTGTAACCTGTTCCTTTCCCTCAATTCGTAACAACATCGTTTATTGTTTTGGTTAGAGAACCCGTCTCTGTAACCTGCTCCTTTCCCTCAATTGGTAACTAAAATGGTTACTAACATGAATCATTTTCTGTCATTTCTGTCATATCTGTCATTTCATTGGTTGATTCACTAATTAATAACTGTGCATTTTGTAGAACAACATAATTCAAACATTGAAGTAGGGTGTCTCCCGTTTCAGTTGATAGACCAACTTACTAATAGTAATTTGGAGTTAATACGAAAGTGTGATACTTTTTAGATAGGCACATTGTTAACTAATGTAAGCGTTTTAAACCTATACCGGTACCTTAATTCATCGCACGACTTCGCTCAACAATAAATGTTGGTGAACTGATAATGCCGACTTTAGGGTGTTGAGTGATTACAAAAATTGTATTTATGCGATTTTTATTAATATGTTTATGATTTATGTAGTACTTTTAATTGCTGTTTGGTTGAATTTTTTTATTGATATTCCCTGCTGATAGTCCTAAAGTCAGATATATTGATCGGACAAACAAAACCTAAACAATATTAGTGTTTTATTTATCTCTATAATTGGGAATTGAATTGTCGATACATATTTGTTAAATCTGTCTGGATTAATATGAAGTTGGATGCTAACAGTTGTAGTTTGGCCTTGCGTGAGACATCGTTGATATATCGTTGTATATTTTCGGTGTACAATGGAAGATGCAAAATTATGATTATACATTATTTCACTCAAAGGTATTTTTTGTCTACATTTTAATTTGTGAGAAACTAACATTTTCTCAACAAGTGTACTGTACCTTCGGTAATACAAGTAGGCCTATATCTTGGTGTACACTTTTTCTACCAATATATACGATTATCATGTTTGCTTATATTTTTTGTGTACACTCGAATATGCTAAATTATGATTATACAGTATTTCAATTCGAGGTATTTTTTGTCTAGAGTGGCATATGTGAAACTAATATTTTCTCAATATGTTTTTTGTACTTTCGATAATATAAGCATGATTTAGTCTGCACTATTGCGAACAATATACATGACTATTATGTTTAACGTAAATATGGTAATTTTGGGATTCTAAGTAATTAGCATATGATCAAATGTTTTTGGTCCCATTGCAGTTCCTTCAGTTTGGAGGCAAAGTTCCCCTTGGTAGATTGATACATCGTTGTTTAGAATATTTTAAATCTTCCACTACAATATTTAACATTTATTTATTATATTAAATTTATAACGCATATTTTTTAACTCACTGGTGTAGTGGATAGAGCCGAATATATATATATATATAAAATATATCATTTAATTACTAACACATTTATATTGCACAGTTTTATGACAAATTTTATACAATTTAATATTGGTTCAGTGTATACTGTACTACCGGTACTTATATTAATATAACGCGCCTATATTTTTTTTAGTTCACGCTGGCGATGCTAAATTATGATAATGAAGATTTACAAGGTAATTTTTGTCTACACCAGCATGAGTGAAACTAACGTTTTCTGAAATACAGTATTTTATTTCAAGGTATTTTTTGGTCTACACTAATATTTTCATAGTTTAATATTTTTTGCAATTTAGTTTTCTACCTCGCACTGGCTAAACGCTAAACTATCATTATACTGTATTTCTTCCAAGTTATTGGTAATCTACTTCAGCAAATAATTGAATGACCAGGCAGCATACTCAGCACGCGGTTGCTGGCAAGGACTGAATACCACACATGACATTCCCTAGTCCCAGAGGGCTGTTATCTCATACTACGTGTAGTCAGTCAAGTCAGTCAAGCAACTGCAAATATTAATATTTTACATTATTATTGAGAAAAGCAGTTGTTGAACGTTGAAACAATACTTACCTGTAATCAGTTTTATATTGTGTAAATGCAGCTTCAATAAGATTATCAGGAACAAGATTTCTAATGATATCCAATAGACTATCTACTGTGTCAATGGGTGGTGTTGGACCTTCATCAAATTCTCCCATTCCTCCAGGAATATGCAAACCTGGATTACGCGATCCTGCAGTTAAAAGCATAAGCTTAAACTTATGTATAAGAAAGTTGAACCTAATAATATATACTACCACTACTGTTCGCGCTTTCAGACCTTTGGCAGTTTAACCCGCCAAATTAGGATGTCTTCTAGATAATAATTCGCTTTTAGCCTATGACAAGTATTTGATTCACTACACTAGTCGAAACCAATCTGTGCGCGATCATTCACCCGCTGGATATACCCGGGAGATTGGGTTCGACGGCTTAATCGTATTGCTATGTAGGCCTAATGTATTATTCGACTGACAGTATTATATAATCTCTGACAATATTATTCACCTTCGGGAAATATTAACAGTTCCTTTTGGACGTGGCGCTCTATCTATATAAACAGAGCTATGACTTAAACTACATGCAACGATATGGCTTAGTTACAATTCACATATATGGCGCATTCTTTAGGAAATGCTTCGTTATCAGTCTCACTCATACACAATGCTGCACAATACTGCACACTGATCTGCCGATCGTCACTGATTTTAGTCACATATAAAAGGAACACGGACCGAATCATGTAGGGTCTATCAAATAACATTAGATTCACTTCAAACCACTTTAACATAAGTCACAATCGTTATATGTAACCTTTCTCTCTTACCTTCGGTATATCAAGAATATTGGGTTTTCGGGGTTATTTATCGTTATTCCAAATATAATAATTCATCAACCATATTATAAAGAACTGACAGTAAATAGCAGTATAACAATATAAAAGTATGCACAGGTTGTTTGATTAGGTATGGTATGTTATGAGTTGAGGTATGTTTAGTTCATTAGTGTGATAACGGATATATGTCCTTATAATTAAGCCTACTAGTGTAAGACTAAAAACTGAAAACACGGAGGTGCCAAAAGCCGGTTCTTAGGCTCTGGGCAAAACATAACACTGAACTACTGAGTTTCTGTATACACCTCCAACACAGAGACAACAAACGCTCTGATTGGTCAACCTGAACAACGATAGAACAAAGAAACAAAGAAACGTCGACGTGGCAATATCAGCTGTTAGCCGTCGTCATGGTAGCGCCACTGTTTTCAAGAGTATCCAGCTATTGCGTCACGAAATTACGGATTATGTCCTTTAAAGTACACATACAGAAGAAATGACTTTTATGTCCTCTAAAACACCAGTACAGTAAGGACACGGCCTTTTTATGCCTGGTAAACCAACTACAGAGTACTTTACGGGAAAATAACCGGCTAATTACGCAAAAGCTTTTACACCGCTCCCAGAAAATGGGATTTAAGTCTATAAAATATAACAAATCACAGTTTCTAAAATATAAAGATACTCTAAACAGTTAGTCTTTCTTACGCAGACGGCGTTTACGAGGTTTTTGAGGCTAGCAAGAGGCTTTTTCTCTTTGGGGGGAGCCACTTTACTAGGAGGGCCATAACTCCTGGGTGAAGGGTGCAATATGATTGCATCAGAAGGTGTAGAATTATGGTCGAGGTATCTGCCGTTTCGATATGCTTCTCCTCGAGCTGATTTTCCTCCGCTCGTAGCTGGATACGTTCATCCAAAAACTCTCGCAGAGAATAGGATCGTCCAAGCTCGATAACTTCTTAGAGATTCTGGATTTCCCAATCGAATTGAGATAAGGCCAATTCGTTTATCGATTGGACTTACTGTTATAACTTACGTTTATCTGAACAAACGCAGGTTTCTTTTTTGATCTTTATAGAATAGCGTTTAACTCGTTTCGTACAACGCTCTCCTTCACCTTGATGAGGGGTTGTATCGCGTTAAACGGGGACGACCATACGGTTGGATAGTGATATTAGGTGTCCGCGTCACAATCCGGCTAGGTAAGATGGGCGGCTAGCTAGAAATCACTGTCGGAGTGTTACCGATTAATTGTTAGGGTAGCACTAGATCTTTGAACAGTGAATACAGTCCGCGAGGATCCGCGACACCACCAGGATCGCAGGTCTGAGGTCCAACTAAGGAATGAGGAGATTTGACCGAGTATTCCGGGACTCTGATCGTAGGTTTACTCCAGGATCGTTCGAGCCGAGTGAGCATAGGTGATACGTCAAACAAGTTTCGCTCGAACTCCAGTAAATATAACGAGCACAACTGTGTTTAACACAACGTTTCCGTGGATGTTTATGTCTTTCCGTTTATTGGCTGGGTCTAGGACATTTATCGTAATAATACCAAAGACGCACGTCTGGTAGGGGAAACGCGGATGATATTTATTTGTTGTTACAATGCTTCTATCAAGAATTCCAAATATATGTTGGAGTTACCGCGTTTATTTGTTTCTTTAATGTCTTTTCTTTCGAGTCGATTTCGAATAGGATTTTCGCATTAGAATTTTGGTTTATCGTTTCGACTCCTCTGGGTAGGATATGTTCGACATAGTCCGTATCGTGTAAATCGATAGAATGGCCAATGGTGAAGAAGTCCATATACATACCATTACAATGCGTGTAGCGAGCGGTGAATTTTCCATAGTCCAATTCACGCGTAAGTTACTTCCAGGAAATCGTAGGTTCGATATAACGACCATCATCCTTCGTAGTAGTTGGACTAGTATCACCGCGTATATAGAATTATATTCTCTAAATGCCGTGGATTTTCAAAATTTTATTTTATTCGAATTAACTTTGTAAAAGATTGCTTTGAATCCTCATTTGTATTTGTTATATCTATTGTACGCCTATCGGTCAAGTGGTTCAGTAGCTCAGTCGGTAGAGCGTTGGAAATTATATGTGTAGTAGGTATTGAGTTCGAATCCTAGTAAGTGCGAATTATTTTTTGTGCAGAATTTCAACTCATTTAAATTAACCGCTACAAATTAATTGCATTTGTCTGTACCAATGAGACTGTAGTTATTTGATTGTAACCAATGTCGTGCAAGTTATATATTAGCTGGACCAATAGCTATCTTTAAAACCCTGTTAGAACCTATAGAACAATCGAGAATTTTCTCGATTGATTGCAGCACAAATTTGCTATATAAAGGTGCGATTTGTTCATTAGTTACTACTTCTCAGATTATCTTATCAATATTCTGTCGTGCTTAGTTTATTTCAGATTACATTGTATTATAATTATATCTTCTGTAATAAAGTCAGAATTATCGCTAATCTGCCTTTTCTATCTGTTTTACCATGATTCACTACGGTGAACAAACCTAAGGGACAGGATGGCCAGCTAGAGATCGGGCCGCAGCAATGAACGGGAACATCGGGGGAATGTAGACCAGAGACAACCCGCAATACCATCTTGAGTTATTCGCCCATCGCCTAAAAGGTTAGACAGCGTTTGACGCCTTGCTACCCAAGTGTAAGACCGAAGATCATAAGGTAGAAGTAGTGACACGCTGTGAGCCTAAAATTACATCTTAGGGACTGTACTGTCTTGATTCAGGAAAAACCACAGTAGACCTTCATATTCCTACGGGTAGAGGGAAAGAGCAGGCAGATACTAGTACGCAGATAGGACGTAGGCACACTGGTACGAAGCATACAAATTGGTAGGGTGCAGCAAACTGTACGCCTAACTCTTGCTAAGTACAGGTGTGTGTGCGACTATTTGTAGTACGACAGTGTCCATTGCATTAGAACTTGTAGGCTAGGGGGTTGCTGTGTTTTCACCTGAATTGGGATTGTACCGTTCAGGCGGTAGGGCAGTTTACAGCTAGGCGCAAATAAATTGAGGCTATTAGGGATACTAACATCTACCGTGTCCCCGCCAACGCCCTAATAGGAAGTTACCCGGACTACCTGGGTGACTAAAATTCTAGATAGGAGCCAGGATAGCTATTAGTAACTGTACGCCTACAGTAGTAAACTAACACATCTCTTCTTAGTATCAGGGACCTGGTACCTAAAATTGCCGAATTCTGGGCGTAGCATTAACCTTATGCCTGAATTTGAGTCCTGGAAATACGCAAGAGGGGAAGGAACCTTATCATTCGTGAGTATTGGACCTACAAGTTACAAAATTAGAATATTCGTAAAATGCACACCGTACCCAGTAATTATATATGTGAAGGAGCAAAACTGTTTTTGACCGTTCAGAATTAACACACGCGCGTTAGAAATTATTTACACCTCAAAATATATAAAATTAACTTTTGTCCTTACTGTGTTTTGCCGCTAGTTAGACATTTCCAAATCTCTGCCTGTACCTAGCTAGCGTCTCTTTCGCCCAACCATATAAATCACACCGCGGCAAAGTATACGAGCCCCTTAGTCCGTCAGTGAGTCAGCCTGATTTTAGGATTCGCTGCGCGGGATTTTGTTTTATCGAAGTTTGTCTGCTCGTAGACTGTTTTCTGCCTCACCGGTTATAAGAGATCGATACTGCAATATATTCGCTTACTTAGAGTTTACTGTTTTGGTGAGAAGGTCGGATTTATGATTTGATTTACAAACTTTACAGTAAGATATTGCAGGTATTGTTACCGTCTCTTCATATAGTAGGAATATGTTTTACTGAACTACGGTTCGGTAGGACTAAAGTTATTTGAAAATTTTGTATTTTGAGGTAAAAGTTTGTATTTGATTAGCTAAGTGCTAATTTTTGAAATAAAATTTGGTTTGAACCGCGTGTAAAATATTTTGGAATTGAATACCGGTGTTTAAAAGGGTTTAAATACCATATTGTACCGGTACAAAATTTTTCGTAAAAGTAAAACCTAACTCTTTTGTTTTTTCAGGATTCAGAACTCATTTCTAGACTGTAACGGGAGCAAGACCGTGTTTAGCAAGTTTGGGAGATAGATAACTCAACAACTTTGGTTGGGAAAATCGCGCTTCGTCCGCAACGTTAAAAACGGAAAGGTTCACGTCCGGTTTGTATCTGGGAATCTGTTTTTCTGGAGAATTATTGGAGTGGGTGAGTTCGAAAAGTTGCATAAATAAGTTAGGCATTACCGTATTAGTAAAAATTATTGTGGGTTCCACTGTCTCAAGTATTTATGCATTCCGTATGATTTCTTTGTTCATTGCTGAATTAGTCCGTATTATTGTATTTAATTTACCTTTTGATAACGCATATCGTTATCCGATTTAAAATTGGCCGCTAGGCTAATTTTATTATATACTTATTCCGTGACATTTATTTGCTGTAAAATTGGCCGTTTAGGCTAATTTTATCCATCTGCTATAAAATCGGCCGGTAGGCTAATTTTATATGACTGTAATTAGTACCGTTTAGATATAAATACGGTAAACTCGATACTTTGACACTCACTTTACTTGACTTACAACTACCGAAATGAGTGACAAACAAGACTATACGAAGAACACACCTACCGACTATGACTCGTGTGACGCGGATAAGTCAGCAGCGGAAGAACAACAGGGGAAGACTCGCGAGCCTACCGAACCTACACCGTGTGCGTCACCAGTACATCCAACGGGAGTACCGGATGCCGTAGTACGAGGCGACGGCAGGACCGAGGACTTTCTAACTGTTCCGCAACCTAGATACAGGGAAACGGAGATGGTAAGTTCAGTAGGAAGCCAGGAGAGCGTAGTTAGAAGCGTCGGCGGTTACATGGCGCATATTACCAGGAGTATTGGAGAAGGCCAACGCATATTAGACGAGTTAACCGCTCCGATGTCTCGGTTCGAGTTCTACACTCTACAGGTGAGAGTACAGAGTAAAGTATATAAGTCCGTAGATAACCTAATTGGTCTACAAGATCTAGCTAGACAGAGACAGGATATGGACACTCAGCTTAGAATCCTCGAGAAACTAATGATCACTAGAGAGAAACTGATTCAGTTTAAGTCGACGATTAGGCAGATACAACAGGAACAAGCGGACCAGTTGTTAGGTGAGTCAGTTTCGGACGAATTATTGCAACCCGAGGAAGAACAGGAACTGTACAGGCTAGATGGACAATTGAAACACCTGACGGATCACTTACGCATGTGCGGCGAGGACGTCGGAGATTGGGAAACCGTGCCGGAGGCTACGAGGGAAACTTCACTCGCACAAATCGAACTGGCACCGGGAACACTAAATCAATCACTGGTGAGTATTCGCAGCGAAATTGGCGAGGTGAGTATGGCTACGTCAGAAATTGCTCGACAACAGCAGCTCTACAGACAACAACAGGAGATGGAGGAACAAACTGAACTGCTAATGGCACAAGCAGCAGTACAAGAAGAGAAACTACGTGTTGCGAATGTTGCAAGAATCTCTCATCTGCAAGAACAAGCCGAGTTGGAAGCAGCCGAGATGGAAAGATTAGAGTTGGACATTGCACAACAGGCAGCGGCAGCGGCAGCGGCAGCGTCCGAGTTAGAGCGACAAAGGTTAGCTTCAGAAGCGAGAACCGAAATGAAAAAACGGCAAATAAAGGCTCAATCAGCTATACGACAAGCGGAGTTCGAGGCGCAACAACAACAGACGGAACAACGCGAGAAGGAAGTTAAACTTCATTTCGAACTCGGGAAGAAGGCGAGAGAATTAGCCAACGCGAAGGAAGATCTGGATCTACAAGCCCGCGATCGATCGATGAGATCTCGTGACGGACATGATTTGGACCAGTTAGAGGTAAGGCACCGTCAAATTCAGGAACGAATGAAGGAAGGAAGTGTAGGGGCACCTGGGCGAGAAAGACAACTAGTAAAGGACTTATGTCAAAGATTCCCTCAAGTAACTCCTATGTTTGCACCGGTTACGACTAAGGAACCTGTTTCGATTGCTGGTAGTAGTAATATTTCTCCTATCCATGGTGCGACGGAACACAGGTTTGTTATTCCGGACAAGTTTACACCGCCAAGAGCAACGTCATCGCCTATTCCGAAAGTCAAGGTAAGTAACCCGCCGATTACAGATCGTAGTAGTTTATTAGTCGAACCTGTATTACTGACGACTAAACAGGTGAGTCCACCGTCGACACCTAAACCCGTTACACACTACGCTTACCCAATGACGTTTAGGCCTTCAAGGCCTTTAGATTCAAACGCTGTCACTCGACCACCGGTTCAGTTTACATCGCAATCTACGACTTCGAGGAAGACTTGTGAGCCTACCGAGCAACGGAGACCAGTGGATACGCGACCGTTTAATCAGTTTACATCGCAATCTACGACTTCGAGGAAGACTTGTGAGCCTACCGAGCAACGGAGACCAGTGGATACGCGACCGTTTAATCAGTTTACATCGCAATCTACGACTTCGAGGAAGACTTGTGAGCCTACCGAACAACGGAGACCAGTGGATACGCGACCGTTCAACCGGTTTACATCGCAATCTACGACTTCGAGGAAGACTTGTGAGCCTACCGAACAACGGAGATCAGTGGACGATGTTCCGAAACGAAACGTGAGAATTCGTACGACGCAACGGACGCGAACACGTCGACCACCATATCCAGATGATAGTAGTACTTCGAGCGAATCGGATTACCCGAAACGCGAGGTATTTAGAACAGGGGCGGCCGATGAATACAAACGCGAGCATTCAGACAACTCCTTTGCAGACAATCCTCCACAGAATACACCAACACAGAAGGCGTTACAACCAACGGACGCAATCAGTACCTAAAGAGGTGAGGTCTCTATAAGGGTGCTGATAGCAGGCGGCGGCGGACTCGTGAGGGTCTGGGGACACGTTAAAACCTGCGTCCGTAAGTGCAAGGGAGATACTTAAGGCCCTCGTGTCTAACGAACCATGAATTGTCATGGTGCCGTGGTACCGTCTAGTCGGCCTGTTGCCGTACTGCCAGTCCTGTACACAGTAGGGGTGGTGGCATGGTGTGATTTGTGGTTCATGTGGCGTGAACTATGTTTTGTATGTGGGCGATCAGTGGCAGTTTGCTTGGGGCTTGGATGGTTCCATTGGCCATCAGCTGTTCCGTTTTTTTGATACTATATGTTATTGTCTCCATGTTCAGCTGATTGGTCTTTGGTGGCATTGGAATAAACTGTCGGGTCTTGAGCTTTCTGTTGCTGTGGGTACGTGAGTACACGTGATTGTATGTGTGGCCACTGCGAGTGGGTATGGGAACCCTTGCCAGTTGGACAAGACGCCGCTGGTATTAGTAGGACCATACTTTACTGCGCCCCAGCATACTTTGTGCACACAAAGTTATTTTACCCTGTCGGTAAAATAAGGTACTCTCGATTTTGCCGTTTGTCGATACAATTTTGTCCCCTCTGATTTTGTCTTTCTCGATTTTGACCCCGATTTTGTCTTTACCCGATTATGTCCTCTGTGTGTGCATGGTATGTGTCAGATTTTGTGTTTACCGTAGTGTACTTGATTTCGTGAACATCTGTTGAGTACACGTGTACAGGACGGGTAAGTGGTTACTTGTTCCTAGCTTTCGAGCTAGTCAGTATTGTTGAGGAACGGTGTCCCCTCAATACTGCCGGCGAGGCAGGTGAAAACGTGTCAAAATTCCATGTTGGGTAGCGCAAGCCCACATGGGACAAGACCGTCGGTTAGGCCCAAGGGCGACCTTGGTGCTCGATCGCTATCGACTGGTCCACCTGCCGGTTGACTCTTTGTTATACTTGGAGTTGGCTCAATGTACAGTCAGGCCACAGTAAGTTGACAGTAGCCGCCCATCTGGCTACACGTTCGACGAGCTGTGCTGGTGTGATCGGGGGACCGAAAACAGAACCCGGGAAGCATCAGGCCACCCTCCGGCCCGGTCTGATAATAACATCAGTCGGACTGGCCCCAGAGGTGGTGGAACCACGTCCGCCTCGTGGGTGCGCCTCGGAGTTATCGGAGAGGAGCCCAAAAGGACGAAAGTGACACAACAGTTCGCCGACATCATGCGACCAGTTGTTAACAAGTTGGCTCAGATCGAGGAGCGTCCGGAGGAAGTTCAAACCGATAGTTCGAGGAACACTGAATTCGAACACAATAGACACCCGAAGGAACCACAAAGACCGGTACCTTCAAAACACCCATCGTATCAGGGAAAAGCGCCAAGAAGGGATATCAACTAGTGTACCAACCAAGGACGCGAAACTCTGAACGTTGCCGAGGAGATAGCGAAATTCGCAGCCAGACAGGGATTGCCGGTGCAACAACCACCGAAGTTTTCTGGTAGCTCAAAACACTGGCACACTTTCGTAGACTATATCGAATCTCAGATCGCCGTGTGCGCCTTTACATCACGGGAGAAGTTTAATTACCTGCTTCAAACGTTGTCAGGAGAACCTAAACGTTTGGCAGAGACCTTCGTTGGTGTACCGGACGCCTTCGAATTAGTGTACGATCGTTTAACTTCGATATATGGAGGTACAGTCAGTATGGCCAGGTCAGTAATAGAGGAACTCTGTAAGGGAGGGGCTATCACTAAACCCGTCGACTTATTAAAACTGGCCGACGAGATAAAGAACGCTATCACTACTTTAAGATCCATTGGACAACTTGACTACGGGAATACCCCTACAGTCCTATTAAAGATCATAGGACGACTCCACCATCGACTTCGTCGGGAGTGGAGAAAGATCGAATACCAGCGAGAAGAGCGGGGTGGATTCTTAAAACTAGAGGATGTGTACCTTTTGATATCCAGGGAAGCAGTTGTAGAAACTCGATCCAACTACACTGACCAGCACATCGTAGCAGAAGGGATCACCTTGCCATCCTCCAACCGACAAAAACCTCAGACAACATCCACCAAGACGGCCACATACGCCACATCGACGGAAACCCGACAATTCTCGGACGGTAGTAGAGTATCTGCGCCCATTGGGACAAAACAGACGAGACAACAACTCAGTACCGACTTCAGCGGCTGCCAATACTGCGAGCATTTGGGCAAGCGGTATATCGGTCACAAGTTGAGAGGTTGTCGACAGTTTCGCGAGTTAAACTCGGAAGAACGACGGCTGCAGATACGGCCATTGGACTCTTGTTGGCGGTGTACGCGACACGGACACGTCCGTAAAGATTGCCCAAATACCGACACTTGTCCATCCTGTGGACGCAACCACAACGGTCTGCTCCACACAGACAGCCACACACCGACAAAACGCTTCGCCAGGGAACACCCGGAAGCAGCAGCGAGATGTGATGCGGCCTACAGAAAACGAGAATCGAAAACGACTCCGACCTTCGTGACCCATATTGAGGATTGCTTCTCTGAACAACCCGGATCGTCGGACGAAGAGTCAGAAGACGACGACGTATATTCGGATGGAGATGAACAGCCATCGATCGCGCTTCTGACTACTGACCAACTGAAGGGATTCAGTGTAATTCCGATTAAGATTACTGGCACAAAGGGGAGTAAGAGAATCTACGCTATTCTAGATTCAGCCTCTTCTCACAGTTACGTGGATGAAAAGATAGCTGACGTCGTGACGGATCTCAGACAAGGTAAGCGCGTCAGTTATACCGTAAGTAGTATGCACGGACAGCGTGCAATACCAGTGACACGAGTCAAGTTAAACTTAGACTCTCTTCTTCCGAAATCGCAACACAGCGAGAGGGAGAGGTCTTTGTTACCCTTCAAGGATTTGACCTTTGCGGCCACCAAAGACTTTAGTAACTTACTAGGTCCGGTCCCAGAACAATCCTTGAAGGACCGTAAGTATTTCAGACACCTTGGTGTACTCGAATGTCCTGTCAATTATAGATCGGTAGCCATGCTGATCGGGACAGACCAATTCAACCTACACCAAGTGTGGGAAACCAGACCATCGGCAGTCGTAGCGGGAAACGCATACGCCTGTAGAACGCCGATAGTGTGGTATACTCGAGCGCCTGTGCGCACACTAGACGTAAGTGACGAGGAAGACGATGTACAAAGTACATGTAGTTTATTAACTACAAATTCAATTCATTCCTTCTCACACGACGTGAACCATACTACACTACAGTCGACAAAACGTGACAGACGTGTGACTAGTATGATAAGTCACAAGGAGCAGCTAATCCACCAGCGGAGTTTAGAACTTGGGGAGAAGACGAGTCAGCTAGAGATTCCATCGATGACAGATGATAACGCCGGAAGGCTTGCGAGTCTACCTACCCCAACGACATCAACAATGCACGTCGATATCGATGATGACGCGTTGAGAAATCATCAAATGGAACAAGCTGCACTGGACAAAGAATTAACGGAGAAGACTATCAGGTGGTTAGAACAAGATACAGCTGAACCTGGTAGCTATGAACCTTGTATGTCAGAACAGGAGAAACAATCTCTGAAGATCATGGAAGATACTATCCGCCAGACGGAGGACGGACATTATGAGGTAGGGATGTTATGGCGTAGCCAAAGTCCTAAACTCATAAATAACTACCCACTGGCTTTAAGACGTCTACACTCAATCCGACAGCGTCTATTAAAGGACGAGAAAGCCCATCTGCAGTACAACACTCAGATGGAGACATATTTGACCAAGGGATACGCTATCCGGATGACTAACCCAGAGATAGTGACTGACCAGACGTACTACTTGCCACATCACTACGTGAGACACCCCGACAAACCAGACAAAGTACGTGTAGTCAATGACTGTGCGGCTCTGTTTGAGGGAATGTCCCTCAATAGCGAGTTGATGGATGGACCAAACATGAATAATTATCTTATGGGGGTGATTATGCGCTTCCGTCAGCGTCAAGTAGCTTTTACTTGTGACGTTGAAGCGATGTTTCACCAAGTGAGAGCGTTAGAGCGAGACAGAGACAGTTTGCGGTTCCTCTGGTACCTGGAAGGAGACTTAAGTCTACCACCGGCGACTTACCAAATGCAAGTTCGCGTTTTCGGTGCCAGGGACAGCCCAAACTGCACGATGTACGCCCTAAAACAAGCCGCTAGGGATCAGAAACACCTGTATGACCCAGAGATAATTAGGATTGTGGAGCGTGACTTTTACGTTGACGACGGTTTACAGAGTTGCGACACAGTAGAACGTGCTACAACAGTAGCACATCAATTACGGGACTGCTTAGCGGGCGGAGGTTTTAACCTCACCAAATTCGCCTCAAACAGTGCCGAATTAGTAGACTCATTCGGAACGACTGAGCGTGGAGGTGGTGACATAGACCTAGAGTTCGAACCACTACCGACGACCAAGGTGTTGGGGCTCTTTTGGGACCCAAACACAGACAACTTTCGAGTGAAAGTGAGACTGGACAGTCAAGAAAACACACTGACAAAGAGATCATGCTTGTCAAAATTGAGCCGATTGTTCGATCCGTTAGGATTCATCAGTCCAGTAATACTGCAAGCCCGCATTTATATGCGCAGTATTTGGAAGGATGGACTGACATGGGACGAGCCGATCTCATCAGACCAAGTGGACTTATGGAAGACCTGGGAGGCGGAATTATCTTCGCTAGAGGATTATTCCATACCCAGAGTTTACTTTCCATTACAAACAACATTCCCTGACAACTTGGAATTACACTGTTTTTCTGACGCCAGTGACAACGGTTTTGGTGTGGCAGCGTACTTGCGCAGACAAGTAGACTCAGAAGAATTCGACGTTTCGCTCATTACTTCTAAGGCAAAAACAATGCCTACTAAGTATATGACGACACCACGAGCTGAGCTACAAGCCGCAACACTGTCAACCACCATCGTGAACCTCATACAGACAGAACTACAGTCAAGTTTACAGATATTTTATTGGACTGACGCGACGTTGGTTTTATTTTACATAAACAACGACACACTTGAATTCAAGACATTCGTAGCTAACCGTCGCGCAGAAATTCTAGACCGTTCAATAAAAGAGGATTGGCGACATTGTCCCGGACCACAAAACCCAGCTGATATTGCGTCGCGAGGAATGATGCCTGAGGAATTCTGTAAACCGGAAAACAAAGAATTTTGGCAACACGGACCCCAATTCTTGCAGAAATCGACGCAAGATTGGCCACCGTTATACGACAACAAGTCTAACACTATCCCTAAGGACGCCGAAATCAAGAAACCAAAAAAGGGGAAGGCAAAGAAAAAGACGACGGCGGCAAAACTCAAGAAAAAACCGAAGGCGAAATGGAAAGATATAACTTCAAAGGTCAAGAGAGGAAGACTTGCGAGCCTTTCTACACCAGACATATCGCCAGACGGTCAACCAGACACGTTACTAGACGGTCAACCGGACGTTTTGCCAGACATGTCACAAAATGTTCTACCAGACACTAGTAACACATTGACAAATAGTAAAGCCGCAGTTTCCCTATTGGAGCGGCCTTCTATTGACAAACAACCAGATACGTTACCAGACGTATCGCCAGACACATTACTAGACAGTCGACTAGACATTTTGTCAGAAACATCACAAAATGTTCTACCGGACATTAGTAATGTATCGACTAACAGTAAAGCCGCAGTTTCCCTATTGGAGCGGCCTTGTATTGACAAACTACCAATTTTGACACACTTGAGCAACCATAAGCACGGTGAAACCTCATGTATTACAGATGTGGGTAGTACCTACGCTAATGTAAATACAGGTGTTACTTTGCGCTCAAGAGACATACCGAACTTGCAACCTATGGTGAAACCTGGGATTAATGTCGGCAGAAAAATAAGTTTACCGAAACCCAGTGACCCCATAGAGTTCAAACCACCATTAACGATCGACTTACAAAGTACTGACAATCAAGGTAAGAAGACGAAGAAGGACAAATTACTTGTAGACCCGGACGGATCAACAGTCAACAAGGGAATACTTACCGGCGGACCCGTGGGCCCTTCTAGTAAATCAAAACCTTCCAAAATCTCTATTGACTTACCTGATGACGTCACAAATACTCACGTAGATCATATTGTAAACCTAACAGATTCTTGGACAAACTCTTGCCGAAAATTAGCGTGGATTGTACGTTTTGTACAATACGTTAAAGGCAAACGCGACTTTACACGTCGACTTACATTGGCTGAGATTGACAGGTGTGAGATTAAATTAGTTCGCCATTACCAACTGCGATATTTCGCGCGCGAATTCACATCTATAAATCAAGGTCAACCAATCAAGTCGTCACCAATACTGAGTTGGAGTCCGATTATTTATAATGGCTTAATTTGTCATAAATCTCGGCTTCAAAACATTGACTTCAACACAAACTTTAGATACCCAATAATAATACCGCAACATCACGAACTACAACGTGCAATGATACTGGACGCACATTTACATCTGAAACACGCTGGAAGACACCACTGTCTTTCCTACTTACGTACAAGATTTGTATTGATTAGACCTAGTAAAGCATTAAGTTCAGTGACACGTACGTGTATTATTTGTAAAAAGGTACACTCTAGAATAGGTACCCAAGAAATGAGTGAACTTCCACAAGCACGACTTCAAGCATTCAGACCACCTTTTACAGAGACTGGAATTGATTGCTTTGGTCCTATACATACGAAACGTGGACGTATACTAGTAAAACGCTGGGGACTGATTTTCACATGTATGTCCAGTAGGGCAGTTCATATTGAACGTGTGATGGATCTTTCCACCAACGCGTTTATACTAGCACTGCGGCGATTTATCGCTAGACGCGGACTAGTGAAATGCTTGTACTCAGACCAAGGGACAAACTTTGTTGGTGCTCGGAATGAGATTGCTAGAGCCTTTAAGAAATTAGATCATGATCAAATCTCGAACGAACTACAACCTCACAAGATTGTTTGGAAGTTTAATCCTCCAGATAGTCCTTGGAGAGGCGGAGTCTGGGAGAGACTGATTAGATCTATAAAGACAGCCATGGCAAAGGTCATTCCAGTAAACCACATATTGACAGACGACCAACTGACAACATTGTTTGTTGAAATCGAGGCAATACTAAATACTAGACCAATAGTATTAGTACCCGATGACAAACAATCTCAGTTTGCTTTGACACCGGCACACCTGCTAATGCAGGCACCGACCACATTGACGCCGATTTCTATTCCAATAGAAAGCGATAGCTACGGTAGAAAAGCGTGGAAAATCACGCAACTACTGGCTAACAAATTCTGGGAAATATGGCAAAACCATTATTTGCCCTCTATTTCTGCCAGAACAACTTGGTATAATAACACCCGCGCATTGAAGCCGGGAGATCACGTGCTATTAGCGGAAGTGAATCTAAAAAGACGCTTCTGGATAACAGGTGTAATTTTAGCCACACATCCATCTATGGATGGAGTGACAAGAACTGTGACGGTACGGACAATTGACGGTCGTACAGTAGACAGACCGACTCAACGTCTCGTACTTCTTGAAGAGACTCGTAACGAGTCTGGAGACTACAAATCTCCACCTAATACTAGTAAATAATTAGGAGTTTACAAATAGATTTCCACGTACCTGTACACCGTAGTAAGGACAGCGGTAGAATTCCATTGTCTTTATATGTGAACATTGAGGGTGGTACCCTTATGTGTCACATAGGAGCGGGATTTGTAGGTATAAGAAATGGAATTCTACTTGGAACTCACAATATTGAGACATTTTCGAAATTTTAGACAATCCATTTGGATTTGAAAAATTTTTAAAATTTTCTCCAGTGAATAGATTTCAGGGTACTGTCGGGTGGAACTTAAAATTAGAGAAACAAGAGAGGAAGACTTGCGAGCCTTTCTTAAAATTTTAATTAAATTTTACACGGTCTTGTTTCAATAAGTTACGTCAAAATAGACTCCCCTATATTTATTACTAATTCTTGACTGCTTATTTTCTGATAATAGTTTGGGATCAAAAAGTGAGTATTTTAGACTCACAGCCAGTTTAGCCCAAAATTCGTTTTTATTTCGGCAAAAAATTTTAGATAAGAAGCAGCGTGTCATTAAAGAAACCCTAGATCTTAGGCTATGGGTAGGAGGTTAGAGCGTTGTCGAGCCCAAAGGGCAGACGAAACTCTCACGTCTCCTCACAACTAACTACAAACTCTGTTGTATTCCCTCTAGTAGTAATGATTATGTAACTACACCTCTAATTATGGAGAAGGAGATACAAGGAGAGCCGAGATGGGGATATGATATCCAAGAGGAGGCAGCAGCGCCATTCGAAAGATTTGGAGCCAAGGACTACACTATATTTGGTATAAAGGAATTATCAGAAAGTACAGCGAAGCTCGCAAAGACAGTAATGCCTTTACTCGAGCAGGATTTAGTATATTTCGAGACGTGTATCTTTGCTGTGCAGGATCTCTTATCGAAAGACCATCTATGTTTACATTGTTACCCTATGAAGGAGAACGTATCGTGGAGATTACGGAAGAATCACGGCAGACGCGCGCGCCTATCGGTCACCTTGGTGATGATTTCGAAGTAACTACTACGATCGCCGACGATCCTTTAGAGGAACTTCTTGAGATAGAAAGGAACCTCCCGAAGAAATCTCAGACGGAGATTCGACAACTTGAAGCAACAGATGCTATAGTTTGTATACAACCTTCAGAAACCTACCAACCCATAGACCCAGATGATTACGATTATAGTGTGGGAGGAAGCGCTCGACCGATTGGAGATCTTATATACGAACAAGTGTGGTACCCTGCCAATACGATGTGTAGTAAATGTGGCGTCGCTGGACATCATATGACAAAGTGCAGTGGAAAGCACATTACTACGACTCAGCTAATCTGTGGATGGTGTGGGGATCAAGGGTCTCATACCTTTTATACTTGCTGGAGATTTATGGCTCAATGTACTTATTGCAATATAAAAGGACATCGAGCATCTGAATGCCAACTAAGAGACATACCTTATGAACACGAATCTGTAAAACTCGTGAGGAAGTTATTTGATGAGTGGGAAGATTTAGCCGACGAACATGTATCAGCACAAAGAAGACGGTTTCCGATGAGAGCGCATCTCGGATTTTGGGCGGTAAATCCTCAAACGATGATGTCGGAAGGATATATCTCCGCTATGCCCCAATATGACGAACTTATCGAGGTAGTCGATATTTTGCCCCACGACAGTGGATTCCGAGTGGTGCGCGAGTATCTACTACAGATTCACCCGGATAACAAAAACACGTGGAATTTTCAGAAAGTCGTTAACCGCATTACGTATGGTGAATTCGATCGTTTCCGAACTGAAAAGCGGAATAAAGGAGCTTGGTTAACCGTCGCATGGGCGTACCGAGCCGCGTTTTACCATAAACGTATACGAGCGAGCGTATTCGAGGAAGAGGAGGTCCTAGAGGCGACAAATATACCAGCCACTCCGGTTGCGCCGTCTGCACGTCACCCTCGGGAGGACGGACAGGGTAGGATCATACGGGTCCAGAAAGTGGGCCAACAATTAAAGAAAATTATTAATGTAGAAGAACGCAAGGGAGTTGAGCCGACCATTCGAGTTACTCGGGATACGGTATCGCTTCCAAGAGAACCAGTAGGAGGATCGGGACATACACCAGCTGATCAACAGGGGGCGCAAGCTACTCTTGGGTCTGCGTCGTCCGCCTTTCGCGCGTTCCCAGACGTTCTACCAACTGTAGTGACAACTGATCGGTCACGAGGAATCGGTCGAGGTTTTGGGATGCCAAATAGACGAATTTGCGAGGAAATAGTCGCACCGTCTCTCAACGTCCAAACGAAACCAGTGACTCGCCCCACGAGTCCCATATCGCGAGCAAAGTCACCTGTGCGCAGTTTTCGAGGACGCGGCAGGGCTCGATCAACTAAGCGATAAAAGGGAGGGCAAGGGTGGACGGAAGACTCGTGAGCCTTTCTTGTGAATTTGTGATTTATTTGAATTTATATTTATATTTGTGTTTATTCCGAACTTAAGCAATTTGTATTGTTCCGAATTTATGAAATTTAGAAAGTTTATATTTAGAAGGAACTTATATTTGAAAGATTTATGTTTCATATTTGAGATGCAAAGGAGTTTATATTATTCTAAACTTATGCAGTTTATATTTATATTTAGTAAAGATTTATATTTAGTAAGAATTTACATTTTATATTTGTGATTATTCCGAACTTATGCAATTTATATTGTTCCGAATATTATGCAATTTACATTTCATAGGCAGTATTTACAGTGAAACAGAAAGTAAGAGTAGATGGAAGACTCGTGGGCCTTTCTTATAGTTTTATTTGTAAAGTGTTATATTTTGTATTTAGAAAGTATTATAGTCAGAAAATTTTGTGCTTAGAAAGACTCATATTTGTAATTATTCCAAACTTATGCAATCTACATTTAGGTACGAAAGTATTTGTAATTACTTGAATTTATGCAATATTTGAGATGCAATAGTAGATGGAAGACTCGCGAGCCTTTCTTATTGTTTTCATTTATTTGTATTTGTAATTGTTTGAATTTATGCAATATTGAGATGCAATAGATTTATATTGGTGAATTTAATTTAGATTTATATTGTACTTACTTAGTAAAGCCTTAAATACGTAAAGTTTGAATTTGTAATTATTTTTGTATCGAATCATTACGTAGAAAGGAAGTATTATTTGAAATTTAATTTGTAAATATGTAAGTACGCCCTAAGTGTTCTATAGTTTGATTGATTATTGGTGAAAACCGTATATTTTATGCACGATAATATCCTGTTTTCATGGAGCGGTATAGAATTATATTCTCTAAATGCCGTGGATTTTCAAAATTTTATTTTATTCGAATTAACTTTGTAAAAGATTGCTTTGAATCCTCATTTGTATTTGTTATATCTATTGTACGCCTATCGGTCAAGTGGTTCAGTAGCTCAGTCGGTAGAGCGTTGGAAATTATATGTGTAGTAGGTATTGAGTTCGAATCCTAGTAAGTGCGAATTATTTTTTGTGCAGAATTTCAACTCATTTAAATTAACCGCTACAAATTAATTGCATTTGTCTGTACCAATGAGACTGTAGTTATTTGATTGTAACCAATGTCGTGCAAGTTATATATTAGCTGGACCAATAGCTATCTTTAAAACCCTGTTAGAACCTATAGAACAATCGAGAATTTTCTCGATTGATTGCAGCACAAATTTGCTATATAAAGGTGCGATTTGTTCATTAGTTACTACTTCTCAGATTATCTTATCAATATTCTGTCGTGCTTAGTTTATTTCAGATTACATTGTATTATAATTATATCTTCTGTAATAAAGTCAGAATTATCGCTAATCTGCCTTTTCTATCTGTTTTACCATGATTCACTACGGTGAACAAACCTAAGGGACAGGATGGCCAGCTAGAGATCGGGCCGCAGCAATGAACGGGAACATCGGGGGAATGTAGACCAGAGACAACCCGCAATACCATCTTGAGTTATTCGCCCATCGCCTAAAAGGTTAGACAGCGTTTGACGCCTTGCTACCCAAGTGTAAGACCAAAGATCATAAGGTAGAAGTAGTGACACGCTGTGAGCCTAAAATTACATCTTAGGGACTGTACTGTCTTGATTCAGGAAAAACCACAGTAGACCTTCATATTCCTACGGGTAGAGGGAAAGAGCAGGCAGATACTAGTACGCAGATAGGACGTAGGCACACCGGTACGAAGCATACAAATTGGTAGGGTGCAGCAAACTGTACGCCTAACTCTTGCTAAGTACAGGTGTGTGTGCGACTATTTGTAGTACGACAGTGTCCATTGCATTAGAACTTGTAGGCTAGGGGGTTGCTGTGTTTTCACCTGAATTGGGATTGTACCGTTCAGGCGGTAGGGCAGTTTACAGCTAGGCGCAAATAAATTGAGGCTATTAGGGATACTAACATCTACCGTGTCCCCGCCAACGCCCTAATAGGAAGTTACCCGGACTACCTGGGTGACTAAAATTCTAGATAGGAGCCAGGATAGCTATTAGTAACTGTACGCCTACAGTAGTAAACTAACACATCTCTTCTTAGTATCAGGGACCTGGTACCTAAAATTGCCGAATTCTGGGCGTAGCATTAACCTTATGCCTGAATTTGAGTCCTGGAAATACGCAAGAGGGGAAGGAACCTTATCATTCGTGAGTATTGGACCTACAAGTTACAAAATTAGAATATTCGTAAAATGCACACCGTACCCAGTAATTATATATGTGAAGGAGCAAAACTGTTTTTGACCGTTCAGAATTAACACACGCGCGTTAGAAATTATTTACACCTCAAAATATATAAAATTAACTTTTGTCCTTACTGTGTTTTGCCGCTAGTTAGACATCTCCAAATCTCTGCCTGTACCTAGCTAGCGTCTCTTTCGCCCAACCATATAAATCACACCGCGGCAAAGTATACGAGCCCCTTAGTCCGTCAGTGAGTCAGCCTGATTTTAGGATTCGCTGCGCGGGATTTTGTTTTATCGAAGTTTGTCTGCTCGTAGACTGTTTTCTGCCTCACCGGTTATAAGAGATCGATACTGCAATATATTCGCTTACTTAGAGTTTACTGTTTTGGTGAGAAGGTCGGATTTATGATTTGATTTACAAACTTTACAGTAAGATATTGCAGGTATTGTTACCGTCTCTTCGAATAGCGTATCAAGCTATCAACAAACGCTTGAAAGTAGAGTATATAGCTCCCTGATACCAAGACCATCTTCTATCAACTCCGTCATATCTGCTATATATGAGTTTATTAATATTATAATGAGTTTATATTTAGGCTAGCGAGCGTCGCTGCCTACCCCCATCAGCCCCTGGACAGTGCGAGATCCTCAGCGCCGATGTGTCGTAGCCGCTGTACTTTCGCCAACGACGTAGCCGCACAACGACAACGACAACCGGCACAAGTCACTCGACTGTCCGTCCCAAAGGCTTAGATACACCTCAGGTTCTTACTGGAGAGTTAGGGTTACTTTCACAATTGCGACTCGCTACTGTAAACACACCTTAGTAGTAACATTCGCCTATAAACTCACAAATACCACACACACAACTTGTCACAAATTACACACACTCGGGCCATTTGTCCGTTAGTCAATGCCTTCCAGAATGTCACTGTATTATTATGTATCCTTGGATACTAGCAGTGCGCTATTTATTCCCTATGCTATTCAATGGGACAAGCTTTCTATTGTTCTTTTAACTCAATTCTAATTCTAGCGTGGTTGTTGCTATGGTGACATTATGCAAAGCTAGCGGTAGAATTAGGGTAATTCCAATGCATACAGATCTGGGATGTTATTTAATAGTAATTCTTTAATGATCAATGTTCTGTTTTATACATGACTTTATGAATTTTATCGGCTATTGACTATGTTTGGGAGACTTTCGCACACTCATACGCATGATAAGATAAATCTCCGCTCCCGTGATCTATTAATTAATGGAATTTTGGGAATGTTATAAATTGCGTAAAAATGGCAATTTATTAAATTCATTAAAAGGCATGAATTTAAATTATTCCCTGAAATTTTATTATTTAATAATTAAATGGACATATTTTGATTCTAGAATATGTCTGGGGACACAAGATCCTTAATTCTATGACAATTGTCTTTTTAAGAATATCGGTAAATGCTACGATATCTTAATTGACTAGAATTGTTGAAGGATCTGAATTTTACAGATTTTGATTTATTAGATTTGCAAATATTAAATAATTAATATTTGAGATGGGCACCAATTTATTCCAGAACTTGTCTGGGGACGTTAACCACTGATTCTAAAATTTGTCTTTCAAGTATATCGGTGGGTGCCGCGATATCTTAATCGACTAGAATTACAGATGGTCAAAGGGTTTAACAGATTTATTTTGCGTTATACGCTACTGTTAAAGGGACATCACGCTACTATATGTATTATTTAATATACGGTATGAGAGCAATATCGCACGAAGCAATGTCAGTGTGAAGAGGCAAGTCGTTTCCAAGGTCTACCCAGAGCTTGGTTTAGCCGAGACACGAGGATCTGAACTTTGCATTCCTAATACTCTGCCTACCAATAATACTTGAATATAGTAGTGGCTTTATTGTACTTTAATAAGTACGGACATTTCATCTTACTGTAGTTACGTATTTGTAATGTAATACGGACAGTAATGAAAGAGGAAAAGAATTATTTCTTGCCGTCGCATTAAATATAATATATACGTAATTAAGTAATAAACGCGAATATATATTGCACTAATCTACTAAATAATCGCTAAAATAACATTCTACTGAATAAAATTAAAGAAAACGATTATAATAAAATTACATAATAATACATACAGAAATATAAAAATAATAAAATAATATAAAATAATAGAGTCACACACCCACTCCATATGTTGTTACGTTATGGAGTCCCTAGATGTTTGAAGGATTAGGAGGTGGTCGTGGGAAGAGAATCTTGCCTTCCACAGTTTCCGGAGAGTCCTCCATTCCCTTCCGGTAAACACAAACGACCGACTGGGTGATTGAGTCGCTGCATCCCGAATACAATTCCAGGTTTCCTCTTCGTCCTGGAATAGTGACGATAGAAACATCGCTCTAGGTACACGACGGCCTTACAAAGCCGATTCCAGGAGCTATAGTGGTCCGTCGCTCCCTGCAGGAGAGGTGAGAGTCCCTGCGAGACGTCTGATGTTCCAGAGCTCCAATCGCTCTCTCTGATCTTCATGAAGGATCCACTTGCGGTGGGGAGGTCCAGATCCACGGCGTCGTCCCTGGCAATATGTAATACCGACAGATCTATCCCGGGTTCAAATAACTCCGATCCACCCGTCCTGGTTTTAGGTTTGACTTTTTCCGCTCCCTTGGCTGGTCTAATCTCAGTCGGAGTAAGATGGGGAGGCCATTCATCCTCCTTACTCAGGAAGTCGGGTTCACCTAACCGGTCTGTAGTATCTGTCAGTTCTTGAGGAGTTGCTCCTCTGGAAGCGATGTCAGTTGGATTAAACTTCTTGGGGCAATATCTCCATTGATCTACATTGGAGCTAATATCGTCATTATCTGAGGAGTATGGTGTTCCCTCAGTTGGGTCGTCTCCCTCACTAGTATCATCTTCCCATTCACTCACCTGGCAGACGCGATCTTGAAGCAGTCTTTCTCTGAGCATTCTTCGGGAAGGTCCAGTAAGGTACCAACCTACTCTAGTTCTTACCGCATAGGTCTGAAGTGGTTGCGGTTGAGCAGGTCGTTTCTCCAATGTCTCCAGCGCCTCATGCGCGTTTTGACCGATTAATATTTGTACTCCAGGATAATCGGTGTCGAATCTAGGAATGTTAAGTTGTTGGGCATGATCATCTTCGTCCCAATTATAAGGTTCCACTTGGGTGGTAGCGAAGTTCTTTATTGCCACCATTTTGACTGACCTTATACTGTGTTCTCCTAGTTTATTCTGTGGAGTGGACAACTCACCTATATAATAGTCGGCAGCCACAGCAGATTTCCAAACCTGCATGATCCCTGACATGTTTAGCTTGGTTCGGAACTTGGGTTGTCCAGCAAAGATGTCTTCGGCTAGTTCTTTATCGATGAATGTTCCTGTGCTGCCGGAGTCCAGAAGGGCGTTCACTATATAGCTCTTCTGAGGTCCGTGGACCCGTAACTGGACTACAGGAAATTCTCGGATTCCTACATTTGAAGTTGGCGCTTTCCAAGATTGTTGTGGATCTGAAGTAGTTAGGGTGAGGTCGCTGTCTGTGTCTTTCTCATACATGAGTGCTCGATACACTGCGGTGGTGTTTATTAAGTAACAGGATTCGTTTTGGTCGGAGAATTCGTCCGTATAGAATCCTTCCATCTCAGAACTTTGGTCAGTGTCGTTCACATCACTGAATTGGACATGTAGTTGTTCGGACTCACTTACCTGACTCGGGCTGCTTCGTTCGAATTCAGTGTGCAACAAGATATGATATTTTGCACCGCACTTTGCACACCTTGCGTCGGAGTAACAGGTTCGCCGTTGGTGTCCTCGTCTGAGGCAATTATAACACAACCGCTTATCCCACATGACTTCACGTCTATCCTCGAGTGATTTCCTCAGGAATTCATCACACACATTCAAGCGGTGGGGCCCGTCGCACAGCACACATTTGGGTTTGATGTTACTTACTTTAACCTGTGCTGTGTGGTGCACACTTGTTCTTTCCTCGGGCTTTCTCACCTGAATTCTTTTAGGAGACGTAGGAGGGGTTTTTTGTACCGGTTCCCTTCTGTCATTGGGTCGAGACTTGGATTTACTTACCTGATCTTTAGGCATTTTATTGACATAATAAGACCTGTCAGTGGCTTTTCCGCTATCTTCTCCTTGAGAAGTCTGGCTTTCGCCGTCATCTGTATAACACACTGGTGTTACCTTTCTCCTAGAGACGGGTTTTTCACTTACCTTGTTTTCCGATGTCTTCTCTCTGGACAGTTTCAGGAGCTGTAATTTCACTTCTCCATCTAGGAATGACATGAGATCAGCCATGGTAGGGTCTCGTCGTTGTCGTTCCATCATATATAACACTTTCTTATCCCAGCGTGTACCTACTCCACCCTTGGGCAAAGTAGATGCTAAGGCTCCTACAACCATAGAATTCTGGTATTCATGAGACTTACCTAGCCAATCTAATTGTCTACAGATCTCCTGAATCTCATCGGAAAACTCTATGATCCCGCTGCTAAGAAACTTTCGGGGCGCCATTAATTTTGCATACAAATACCTAGCTATATTATTCCTATTACCATACCTGATGTTTAGTGTATCCCAAACTTGTCTTAATCCGTCTGGATGTCCAATAAACTTTAACGCCATTAACTTGGGAGATCCTTCCAAGCACTCGATGAGGAATCTAAGTTTCTCTCCATTAGATAGTACAGAGTTCTGTATGTTATCTTTGTAATATTCATTAAAAGGTAACCATTTCATCTCATCTCCATTGAACTTGACGATCTCTCCCACCTTTACCGCTTGACGGGCTTCGGTTCTAGCCATTTGACGCGTAAAACTTTCTTGAGCCATCGTATTATTGAATAGAGAATTATCGGTATATAAGTTTCTCGGATTATTATCAAGTCTAGATGAGATATCATTATCAACAGGTTTATAATTACCCTTGATAGGGTTTACTATAGGAGTTTCTATTTCGCTAGCAGTATAGATGCGTGTAGGCTCCACACCTTGCGCATGGGATACTTCAGACCTAACGGGTTGACACATTGTTACAGGGGGTGGTGGTATACTCTTTTGTGTGTTCACTAATTTATCGCGCTCTAGCGCGATACTTTGCTGCACTTCTTGCAACTCTAGTCTACTTTCCCTTACTGTGCCCTTGAATTGCTGAACAGTCTCCTGCATCTGCCCGAGCAGGAGATCCATCCCCAGCCGTCTCTCGTCCACCCATTCGACCGCCGAAGCGGGAGTCGCCAACGTTGTAGCGGGCGGACGAGGGACAACGGGCGACAAATTATGAATATTTCGCTCGGGGTCCAGGACTTGAACTGTCTCCTGGGCAGTTCTACGGGGCACAGGTAGCTTAGTGCTATGCAGAGGGAATTTAGAGGTAACTTCAGGGAGTACAGGTGTGTCTATCACCGAAGGGGTGATTTCGAGAACAGGCCTAATTATTTCAGGCTCATCTACTATAGTAGGGAGTCTTTCTATTTTAATTATTTGGTCTGTGGGTTCTGTACTGCCTAAGTTGGTGTTATTTAGTTGCCTTCTAACAGCTGGAGGCAAATCAGGCAATTTCTGACGGTGGAATGTTCTTTTACGTCTGCTTAGACGAGATCTATTTCCTTTGCCTTCAGTATCGGTGGTATCGCCTTCCTCAGATGATGTATAACCTTGTCTTTTGGGAGTAGATCGATTCATCATCTGCATATTACTAGCTGTTAACTGTTTATTTATGCAGTCTTGATTCTCTTGAAGATTTTCCAACTCCAGTTGGGTGATCTCTTCAGCCGCTCTCCGTTCTGCATCCGCCACCGCTGCCGCTTTTGCCTCTGCCGCTGCCGCTTTTGCCTTTGCCTCGGCTTCTGCTGCTGCCGCTTTTGCCTTTGCCTTGGCTTCTGCTGCTGCCGCTTTTGCCTCTGCCACTGCTTCTGCCAAGGTCGCTTTTCTTTCTGCCTCTGCCACGGCTGCTATCTTTCTGTCTTCTATACGTTTTTTCTTTACTTGTTCTTCTTGGACTCGTGTGATGCGGAGTTGTTCATCAAATTTAGCCTGGTTCGCCGCTAACATTTCCGCATCGATGGCATCCAACACAAGCTTGGTTCCTTCACTATTAGGGCTAAGCCCCTCCAGCCTTCTCCTCAACTCTTCATCTCCTACAAAGCGTTGATAGTCTGACAGATAGATGTCAATAGCATCCCTCTTATACGGTTTCTCTGCTGTCACTTCGCTTTCTTCTTGAGAAGAAGTGGCGTCGGTTGATTCTTCATAGGTTGGCCGCTCATCATAAACCTTATCCACCATCTTCGCTCCGCGTTCGGGCGCCCGCTCAACAGTATCCGAACTACTGGAGCTATCGGGCCGTTGAGAAGTAAGTTCTTGGCTCGCGGGTTGTTGCGGTCCGCTGCTTCTTGGTCCCGCTTGACCTGAGCTCGAGTGCCTATGATAGACCTACGATGTTGGACTAGCCTAGGGTCTGAGATTACTACAGTAGGGATGGCCTTTCTTACAGCAGGAGGTGACTTAGACTTGGATCTATGATGTTCTATACTTGGATCTGGGTCACTGATCTTTTTAAGACACTGTCTAACAGTCATTCTAACACTATCTAGGAGACTATCCGACAGTGATTGGGTTGTGTCAGACATGTTTGATGGTACAGTTGAATGCCTACTGCTATATTACAGTTAAAGCAAGTCTAGTAATTCAGTATCACTGTTAGCCTAGTAATTAATTACCGATACTGCTACTCAGTGTAGCGTGATATATATATAATATATTAGAATACCGGTATGCTTATAGTATATATATAAGTATTATTACAGACTAGATTTGTCCAGAGTACCGGTATATAATTTTAGCACAAATATATATAAATATATAATAGGCCTATCATGAATACCGGTATGCAGTTTACACTTATAGTGTATATATATAAGTATAATTACAGACTAGAATTAATTACAGAGTACCGGTATGATTTCAACCTAAAATTTATAGAAATAAATATAATAAGCCTATTGTAAATACCGGTATGTCAATTATTTTAAATAATTGAATTTCTGAATTTTAAGGGTTACTTGGTTACTTTAACTTACTTTATTACCGTTATTTAAGCAGTAGTCCAACTGATATTGAGACCTAATTGTTGTATGGCAGGCCTACTATTTATAAATCGTTTGAGTTGATTTATAATATATATATACCCGTTGAAATGGGTTTTTGTCAATGTTGAAATAAATGTTATTATTTCTGGGGGAGTCACTACACATAAGCTGTGCGCTCTCAGTGGAGTGCTACTTGTTAGACACTAAAACAAATAATTCTAATTTACCTAAGTTACTTAATACTACAAATTACGTACAATTCGGGTTGAGATTACAATCTCTAAATAAACACAAAAATTTACAAAAAACACAAATACGAATTTTTAGGGTAATTTTACAAGAAGTCTACAAACCAGCCTAACAAAGGGTTAGAAATCTGGTTATTACAACGGACAGGGTACTGCGGTATTTGAAAATAATACGTAGTAGTAAATACACTGCGTTGTCCAGATAGGAAAATACCACCGCCTGACGACCTATAGCCGTATCGCTATAGGTACTACGTTATGTATCACGGAGTGTTCCTACCTAGAAGTTAATAGAGCTAATCGAACGTGCCTATCAACCACTTTACAACACAAATATAATGCCTACACTAATTACTTTCGGAAAGCACTGTACACTAAACCCTAAATTAGGTACGAGTACTTGTACAACATATAATCAGTAGTTAAATATACTTGAACAGCCAAAAGAACCACGGTATCTGCTGGAGTGACCGATGCACAAAATCACCAGTCTTTACCTACGCCAAGCAGCCCGTGTAGTACCGGGGTTAATTTAACTATAGCGGTATGTATAACAAACACAATTACTGTAGGAACAAACTTGGGGAATGAATGTTGCGAATAATCGCATAAACTCTGAATAATAAATATTACGCTACGCGTACAGACCATTCAAACAAAATGCAGACCAAATACTGACAGACTACTATCAAGCCTAAACAAACTACGGTATATGCAGACTCCGAAATGATTAGGTAGTATGCGTTCTAACCCAGTAGTACGACTTGTTCTTTAATTGGGGGTTTACCTTACAGCATTCGCTGCCCCTACTTCCTAACCGTTCTTTATCGGACAAGTGATCTACACACGCTGCAATCCGTTCAGACCTAATAACAGCCAGACAACTATCCAGCCTACAAATTATCTAAATAAATATTATACGCTACCCGTACAGACTTACACAAACAAAGTACAGACTCAACGATGGCAGACTACTCTCAAGCCTAAATAAACTACAGGACATGCAGACTCCGAAATGATTAGGTAGTATGCGTTCTAACCCAGTAGTACGACTTATTCTTTAGTTGGGGGTTTACCTTACAGTATTGGCTGCCCCTACTTCCTAACCGTTCTTTATCGGACAGATGATCTACACACACTGCAATCCGTTCAGACTTAACAACAATCAGACAACAGCTCAGCCTACAAATTGTCTGTACAATCTGATCAGGCTTACACGCCTTCTGTTCAATACTGGCCTACAAACAAATAAAACTTGACAGAAATAAGTAAAAATCTCAATAAAAAACCAGGGCGGGCCCTCCCTGATTAATTATTAAGGCCTACCGGTATATAATTATCAAAATCGAATAATACTGCTGTACCTGTACTGCTGTAGGTACCGGTCCGGGTGGTTAGGTAGTCAGGCCTACTGGGTACCGGTTGCCGGTACTTCAGCTTTATTGCCTACTGCAATACAGAAGCTATATCCGTTATTGTTCGCGCTTTCAGACCTTTGGCAGTTTAACCCGCCAAATTAGGATGTCTTCTAGATAATAATTCGCTTTTAGCCTATGACAAGTATTTGATTCATTACACTAGTCGAAACCAATCTGTGCGCGATCATTCACCCGCTGGATATACCCGGGAGATTGGGTTCGACGGCTTAATCGTATTGCTATGTAGGCCTAATGTATTATTCGACTGACAGTATTATATAATCTCTGACAATATTATTCACCTTCGGGAAATATTAACAGTTCCTTTTGGACATGGCGCTCTATCTATATAAACAGAGCTATGACTTAAACTACATGCAACGATATGGCTTAGTTACAATTCACATATATGGCGCATTCTTTAGGAAATGCTTCGTTATCAGTCTCACTCATACACAATGCTGCACAATACTGCACACTGATCTGCCGATCTTCACTGATTTTAGTCACATATAAAAGGAACACGGACCGAATCATGTAGGGTCTATCAAATAACATTAGATTCACTTCAAACCACTTTAACATAAGTCACAATCGTTATATGTAACCTTTCTCTCTTACCTTCGGTATATCAAGAATATTGGGTTTTCGGGGTTATTTATCGTTATTCCAAATATAATAATTCATCAACCATATTATAAAGAACTGACAGTAAATAGCAGTATAACAATATAAAAGTATGCACAGGTTGTTTGATTAGGTATGGTATGTTATGAGTTGAGGTATGTTTAGTTCATTAGTGTGATAACGGATATATGTCCTTATAATTAAGCCTACTAGTGTAAGACTAAAAACTGAAAACACGGAGGTGCCAAAAGCCGGTTCTTAGGCTCTGGGCAAAACATAACACTGAACTACTGAGTTTCTGTATACACCTCCAACACAGAGACAACAAACGCTCTGATTGGTCAACCTGAACAACGAGAGAACAAAGAAACAAAGAAACGTCGACGTGGCAATATCAGCTGTTAGCCGTCGTCATGGTAGCGCCACTGTTTTCAAGAGTATCCAGCTATTGCGTCACGAAATTACGGATTATGTCCTTTAAAGTACACATACAGAAGAAATGACTTTTATGTCCTCTAAAACACCAGTACAGTAAGGACACGGCCTTTTTATGCCTGGTAAACCAACTACAGAGTACTTTACGGGAAAATAACCGGCTAATTACGCAAAAGCTTTTACAACTACTACTACTATCGGCATGCTGCATTGCAGCTGCATTATATAAATTACATATATATCAGGGATGATGTGCCGGCTTGTCGACAAAATTGCGCCGCCACAACTCCCCATCACCCATGACATTTGCCAGATTATCCGTATCTTCAAAGCCAATTTCCTTTAAGAGACTTCTCAAGAAAGTCATGAGCTAATACATAAATGCAACATTATTGTGAACAATAAGATCCCACTATATGCGGAAATACATAATATCGGCCAAATAAATTGGATGTATTGGCGTCTGGCCCTGCAACGAAACACCTCCACAGATCGTGATCAACATGTAACTCCCCCTTATCAGGACTTGTCGTATAGCTGCATTTCGGGAATTTCAATGCTGACCATCTCGTTTCCTTTCGCGAGCCCTCTGCAATAGACGAGCTCAAGCACGGATTTATCATTTCTACAGTGGCTGGTCAATCACTTCTGTAGTACTAGTGAGATTGTACAAGCGTCATTTGTAAAGTGAGGATTGTATTTTATATGCCATGAACCTCGTGCAGCATCCTGGTGGTGTTTGTACCGTAAAGGAATCTGGCGTCTTCTACACTGATAACCCAATAGGGACTGCCATCTATTATTGCCCAAACTCTACTGCTGCCGGAATAATTTCCTTGCCCTTTCGTGATCGAATTCTTCAACAGATCTCCGAATCCAAGATTCTAGACAGGATAAGTCATGACGATTTATACGACGAGCCATCCTACAAATGAACATACTAGACTGGACAAAATGTATACTAATTATACTACCATTCACAGGTGGTATTGACGAACCGTTAGGTCACTGACTTTAATGACTTTCTGTTGTAGTAATACTAGTAGTAAGAATAATTTTGAATGGACAGAGTCCTAGAGATTCCGGGTGATGCCATTAGGATTGGGATCTAAAAATAGTCAAACGAAAAGTCACATAGGCACAATGATGAAGACATATATTATTATTGTTTATGTAGGGAAAGCCACATACTAGTATTATTAAAGACGTATTGCATTGTTTCCAGTTACTTATGAGATAAACAAAATGTATCCAGAATATGATGTATTAGAATAAAATAGCATTGTGTGCAAAATCACGTTATTCCTCAAAGGAAATTCAGATTGTGTTACATACTTGGAATCCTTGCACGGCCAGCTTTCTAGCATTAGCAACAAATCACTATAAGGGTGAAGAAGAATTACCGCGGCGTAACAAGTGCAACATCGGCGGAGACACCTTTTTCAAACGCTTTTAGCTAAAATAAAAATTATGACTCTCCCACGGAGGCAGAGTGCAACTATATCTGTCTCAAATTTCATGTAATCTACTTAAGATTTGTAGAAAAAATTGGTGGGGGGGGGGGGGGGGGGGGGGCACATGTACCCTAATTACGACACTATATTAGGATGTGGTGTATACGTACAAATGCTCATACAAAAATTGTCATATAATGCGTTTCTAACCTGGCTGTATTACTAATGCAAACAGCATGCCCTCTCCAACACTGATCAGAGCAGTTGATAGATAGTAAATGGCAATTCTAGAACCAATGAATCCAGATTGACCGGGAGCAAATGAAGCACAGGCCGATATAATATTGGAAACGAGCAAGGGCAAAATGATTAACTGGAGGGCACGGAGCAGGACTTCGCCAGGGAATGAAAGGTAAATGATCTGTCGGTCAGTAATGTTGGAAAAATAGCGAACAATGAGTCCCATTGCTATACCGATACCGATTCCACACATTGTCAGCACCAACATCAAATTCCGTTGAACCATTTCGGAAAAGTAATCTAGTCTACTCTTCCTAACTGCACTCTTCTTAGTTTCGCTTTCATTGTTGGATTCCACCAACTTCTCAATATCGGACATGGTGGCGGAGTATTTTATTATAATAACAAATTGTTATGTATCAATAAACGTTATTGAAAACGTTTATATAATTTCCTTATTGATGTGATAATTAATTAAATGTTTCAAATTGATTCGAATATATAATTATTTCCATTGGTTTCCATAATCAAATACAAATCCCGATACCTAGGTTTTAGTAAAATAAAATGAAAAAATGTAGGCCTACTATAAATTAGTAATAATATAATTGAAAAAAGGTGTCGTCAATTATAGAACAATGTACCATATAGCTCCTACATAGGATTGAGCTAATTTAATGTTTATATCTATAAATTATATTTAATAAACTATTTTTGGAGACACACCTCTTAGTTTTTGGAAGATTACAAGAGTTTTGTTTGTATATGAATTGAAATTATACTTATATACAAAATGTATTATGTATGAATAAAAATTATGAAATTAATGAAAATTATGAATATTATGTAATTTAATTAAAATGTATAAATTATTAAAATGTATTAATTATTAAAATGTATTAATTATTAAAATGTATTAATTATTAAAATGTATTAATTATCAAAATGTATTAATTATTAAAATGTATTAATTATTAAAATGTATTAATTGTTAAAATGTATTAATTATTAAAATGTATTAATTATTAAAATGCATTAATTATTAAAATGAATTAATTATTAAAATGTATGTACTAGTAAGTTCTCATCTCATAATATTTTTCATGGAAGAAAATGAAATTTGAATTTCCTGCAAATTTTATTTAGATATTTTCAAAAAAAGAGGTACAATTTTCCAAAATGTAACTACTATTTACTACTATAACTATTTTGCAATCAATTCGTTTGAAATTCTCAGTGAATGGTATATACACACAATATTGATCATTAAAACTTGTAGACTTAATTTTGAAATTTTGATTAAAAGTGTAATGTTATCTAAAAAATAAAATAATTTTAAATTAAATTAAAATTTAATTTTTAAATTATTAGTCCAAAACATAACTACACTCAAAATTTCAAAATTTTGCCTACAATTCAAAAGTTCATATAACACACGTTATTGATCAGATAACACACGTTATTGTTCAGATACAATTTTGTCTACTAGTTTTAATGTTTGATATGTCAAGACTATTCACTGAAAATTTCAAACTAATTGATTTAAATATGATGGAGTAAAATCTGAGTAAAATGCATTTAGTTGGACCTTCCCGGACAGAATCGTCTGTCTCTATGTGATTGCCAATATGAATAATTAATTAAAATTATAATAGTGATTTATGAATGTTATTATTGAAGCATTAGATAATTGGGTAGATAAAGGGTCTTCTTTCCCGCTAATTTAAATAAATGGTGATTACTGATGCATTTCTCCCTTAACGGGCTTCTTCAGAGTAATTTAAAATTTAAAATAATAACAACACACAACCGCAACCGGTATCTAGCTTGATACCGGTTGCGGTTGTGTGTTGTTATTATTTTAAATCCCACAAACACACACATTCTAAGGTAAAATGTTCATTGTGGGTTTTTCGGGGTCGCTGATTTCCTGATGCAGTTTTAATGTTTGGCAAAATCTAGTCTGCCTGATGTCAGGAAACGCATATTTTCGGAAAAATAAAATATTAATTTTATTTAACATGCCATGTTGTAAAATCGTAATACCTCCAAAACGAAACATATTAAGATGACATAACTTACATATTCGGAATCGCCATTAAATTCTGCAAAAAAATCGACCAAAATAATGTTTTTTATTTTTTTATCCTATAAAATGTAAATCCCCCCTTAAATTCATTGCTTCTCTAGAGCTGCTTCCTGTAGCTATTATTTTTATTTATATTTGGATGGCTTAGGTACTTGCTTTGTGTTACTTTTTGTATATAGAATTTGTTCAATGTAGTATAACATCTTATTAAAATTGACGTAAATCTTCAATTTGTGCCACATTTGTAAAGTTCTTTTACAATTATATAATAGTATATCAATTATATAATGTATACTAGACCACCATTATTGTGCTTTTTGAGGAATGCAACGCTGCATGTAAATGCCCTATGGACCTTGGATATAGGATAGATTATATCTCAGAGGCGCTTTGGGTTGCCCTGGAGTTTATGTCACACGATCACTGTTCACGGATCAATTTACTTTCCTTATCTAAAATATTTTTATTTAATGCTGCCTTGAAATCATGGGTCAAAATTCAAACCATTTGGGGGTTAACATAGTTAATTATCTATTGCTAATTATCAAGAAATTCAACAGCTTTATTTGTTCTTATCACATATAAACATTAATTAATATACTCTTACTTATACTTCAATACACTGTTTGAAAGCAGTTCATTGAGACTCACCCACCCCACCATCACTATAAGTTTGTTGTCCTCACAGTAATTGGTTAAAATAATCATGTGAGCTATTATTACGTGGTTCCAAATTCCATGTCTACTAAGTTAATCATAAATTAACTTGATGCGACATCAGACAATATTGTTTTTTTAGTTTGTTCACAGGCAAAGTTATAGTAACTCCACAGGCAAAGTTATAGTAACTCCTGTTTTTCCATTGGCAATTTTTTTTGTTTTATTGGTTCTGATGTGTGATAAATTATATATCTTATGTAGTTAATAATATCTTTTTATAATAGTTTAGTAAGGATTGGTCGTTGGTTGTGTCATTTTAATTTAAATAAACAGTGGTATTGTCATTTGGTATTTTTCACTGTTACCTTAGGCTTGGATTATAAGATGAAATACACATAATTTAGGTATCTTGATATCTATAACATAATGCAAGCTCCTACACCTAGCAAAGGGGCTCAGGTACGCCCTGGCAGGAGTGATGGCAGATTCATTCGTCACGGAAGTACGGACTTCCCACGCATTGACATTAATAACGATCGCCCTCTTTCTGGTGGATTCGTGTCTACTGAGAGAGATTCTAAACTATCCCGATACGGGAGTCTGGAGTTCCCTCGTATTGGTAGTAAGAGCGATCGTCGACTTTCTGGTGGATACGAAGCTGCATTGGCTACCGATAGTGATAATAAGAAATTTATAAGACAGGGTAGTATGGACTTTCCTCGTTTTGAATGCAAGTCTAATGTAAGTCGCAAGCTTTCAGGTGGAGCACTGTCTCCATTAGCTGTCGGGAGTTCAAGTGGTGGGTCATTTCATTACACCAGTAGTGATGGTAACACAGTGCCCACAGTGAGAAAAACGGATTCCCTGACATCGCAGGGAGATTCCGAGGATCCTGATGGAATTGAGATACGATTTCGTTCAGGCAGTACGGATTACCCAAACCAACGTCAAGATGGAGTGCAGCCAGAACCACCAGTACCTGTTGATGTCGACGACTCACATTGCAACAAATTAGATCAAGACAATCCATGAAATGTTATCGTATTGATAACTCAATGATTGGGATGAGTTAATAACTCTATTGTTTTGTTGTTTATAGATTTTATTTTTTGCTGTTGTATCGTATTTGGTCTATTAATTGTTAATGTTGTTTTTATACTGTTGTATCGTATTTGGTCTATTAATTGGTAATGGTGTTGAAAATAATGGTATATCACCCTTAATTTTAGATATTTGTGATTTGTGCGGTCTGCAACATTATGACAGTGACTAAGGATGCATTTTGCAAGTGTGGTACCATGTATTCTCGACTTTTCTTGTGAGATAATATTAATTACCCTTCCACCCACCTTTATATATCCCTCAATCTCAAAAATCAATATAATAATAATTATACAGAAACATATGGGTGAAGCCACAGACCATTGACCAAATGACCATGCATTGCCAGCCTGCTCCACAGCATATCAACTGCGACCACTCACGGTCACCCATGTTACTCTACAATATGCATTGCCAGCCTGCTCCACAGCCTATCAACTGCGACCACTCACGGTCACCCATGTTACTCCACAATATGCATTGCCAGCCTGCTCCATAGCATATCAACTTCGATCACTCACGGTCACCCATGTTACTCCTCAATATACATTGCCAGCCTGCTCCACAGCATATCAACTGGGATCACTCACGGTCACCCATGTTACTCCACAATATGCATTGCCAGCCTGCTCCACAACATATCAACTGCGATCACTCACGGTCACCCATGTTACTCCTCAATATACATTGCCAGCCTGCTCCACAACATATCAACTGCGATCACTCACGGTCACCCATGTTACTCCTCAATATACATTGCCAGCCTGCTCCACAACATATCAACTGCGATTACTCACGGTCACCCATGTTACTCCACAATATACATTGCCAGCCTGCTCCACAGCATATCAACTGCGATCACTCACGGTCACCCATGTTACTCCTCAATATACATTGCCAGCCTGCTCCACAGCATATCAACTGGGATCACTCAAGGTCACCCATGTTACTCCACAATATGCATTGCCAGCCTGCTCCACAACATATCAACTGCGACCACTCACGGTCACCCATGTTACTCCACAATATGCATTGCCAGCCTGCTCCACAGCATATCAACTGCGATCACTCACGGTCACCCATGTTACTCCACAATATGCATTGCCAGCCTGCTCCACAACATATCAACTGCGACCACTCACGGTCACCCATGTTACTCCACAATATGCATTGCCAGCCTGCTCCACAGCATATAAACTGCGATCACTCACGGTCACCCATGTTACTCCACAATATGCATTGCCAGCCTGCTCCGCAATGTATAAACTGTGATCACTCTCGATCATCCATGTTACTCCACAATTCTCATCTGCATTATCTAGACTATAGAATGTTTCAACAGACATTAACGGAATATTAATGGATGACCAGAACGTTTCTTCTCACCAGCCGAGTGCCTATAGAACAAGATCATGCATAGCCAGATCAGGTGTCAAGTCTCATACATTTTCGTACATGTAGAGTGGTGCTGCAATAATACTACCGAGATTGCACAATGCCTTCTTAGTTAGTTAAATGAGCTATTTTTTACCATGAACCTTGTGTAACATTCTTGTGTATGTAGCATCAAGCTTTTATCTAACTTGATAGTTAATTAAAATATTTTTAATTCATTCAATTTTAATTCATCCTGTTGTTGCCCAAACTAACATTTAAAAATGTTAAATTTTGTTTTTTAATAAAAAAAAAACAGATTTGGGTACCTTCCTCTGTATGGAGAATGTGGTTGGGGTTCATATATGTCAACTTCAGTTATACATTTGTGGTGCCTAGATCCCTGCACTCTTCTGTACCAAAATGACTAAATTTCAGGAATATTAGTAGCTTTGAAGAACACTCAATTTTGAAAAAACTCTATGCACCCTATTGTTATCATTGAAATTAAATTAAATGAAGAGTCCTCCGTCGCTATTGGCATGGGTGTGTTTATGCTTTCTGGTGTCTTTCGTTTGATTTCTGTAAGACCCCTCGACCACGATGACTAAAAATGCAATTTTGAAATAAGGTCAATTTCATGTAAAAAATATGCAAACAACATTAAAAAGTGTAATATGTGGATTTGAAATAATAAATGAACCTAGTTTGAAAAACTGAGAGTGAGAATGTCATAATTTACATTGCCGTATTATTTATGTATTTTGTGTATTTAAAAAAAAATAATAGAAATCTAGAAACCTAGTTGAATATTTCCCCATCAAATATTTTATTAGTTTATATATTTGTGTTTCTGTCATAGTAAGTCTGCCTACGGTAGGTAAATCTGTTTATAAATAATGTTAATGTATGCAGCAGATGGAGCATTTTCCTTGATTCTAATAATAATAAAATATAGATCGAATGCGTTTTTAATGTGAGTCACTTATTTTACTTCCCTCTCCTCTACAGGCAGTCAGTCAAGTTGGGATCTAAATTCCCTCTATAAGTATAAAAGAAACTGTTTCTTTTATAAGTTTAGAGGGAATTTAGACCCCAACCTGACTGCCTGAAGAGGAGAGAGAACTGATAATGTATGACGAGGGTAATAAATAAGCCAATGACGACAGCGACTAAATTTAATACGTAGAGAACTACAATGAACCCCGACTTGGAACCACACCCCATTTACTCCTGTTTAAATCCGCTTATCCCCGATTACAACAGAAAACATTTCACTAAATTGCGTCTAATGTCCCACAGACTTAAGTTTAAAACGGGTCGTTGGAGTCGCATCCCTCCTGAGCTACGTATCTGCTGCTGTAACACGAACCTAGTACAAGACGAGCCTCACGTACTATTATTTTGTCACCTGACGGATGATATACGAATAGAATACGGACTAAAATGTAATAGTTTGATAGACTTGTTTAAAGAAACGTACAGTACACCGTTACTACTATGTAAATTTATTGAAGCAGTATTAAACGTTTATTCGAATAATTAATTAATAAGAAATAATAATATTAGTAAGTGTTATTTATTTTATATTTACTTAGTTTGTGCAAAAATTATACTGATTATATTAATATTGCTGTTTGTTGCGATTGTATTACATTATTATTAGGCTATACTGTAGTGTGCAAAATATGATTTGGCGGAAATTAAAGCTGAACGGGCCAGTAAACCGTTCACTACTAAAAAACTACTATGTTTCAAATAATTCCCTGAAGTCGGCTTGTCAACGTTGAGAAACTTATCAACTGTTATATTGTCTTTTATTATTAATATTGTTAGCTTTTACAGTACCAACTTCGATTAATATGTCAATCGAATCGAATCGAATTAAGATTCCCAAGAAAATTAAAAATTAAATTCAAAATAAAAAATATTACTTTAAAGGATCTCAAAAGCGCACCAGACACTCAATATAATTGAGTCTGGTGCAATCTATCTCCTACTTAATATGGACCAAGTATATATATCCATTCATTATATCGGGTCAATAACAGCAGATGAACAGAATTATATGGGAATGTTATAGATCGTGCACCACACCACCACTTCTGAGTATCTTATCGAGTTAAGGATACGGTATCAAATGAAAGTGTGCTACATAAGGGGGCAAGTTTATAACTTTATACAGAAATTTGGTAATGGAGGTCCATCTGCAATAATGAATCGGCTTAAATATGCGAAACAAGTTGAGAATATTGTAAATTATAAAAGGAGGATATACTGTTCTACACAGAATGTTTAGTACAATCTTTTTGAATTAGTAGTACTGCAACTTCTTAGAAAAATTATCAGTCATCGAAATGTCCATATATATTTAGTATCTCGTGAAACAATCACTAATTGTAAAGCTGTTGTTCGGTATTCAAGGGGCAAATCGATGTTTATGTTCTATGATATCACATTAGTATTGCAGAATTATTATTTGTCACTTGAATAGCATATTGTTGCACTATGATGGACAGTGAAACCTATTATACCACTCTTATTTTCTACATGAATTCAAGGATGCTACGTTTCATGATGACTTTTGGCAGTACATGAGAACTGAGTTTCTCATGTTTTTAGATTAAGCGAAAGTAAATATAGTTTCCGATTGTGAGTACAAGTTAGACAATTTATTGTTTTGCTAATAGTTGTTATATATATATATTGCTTACAACCATTTAAAACGTAATTTGCTTTTACATATGAAATCTAGCCGGTCATTCGCAAATGAACAACTAGATGAGGCCAAATGGATTTACAATACTGGCAAATTAACATTGTAGTATATTTCCGTTAGAAACCAAATATTTGGAAATGGAAACAGTCGTTTTGGTTTAATAACAAGGATTTACAGGAATACTTATTCACACATTATTTGCAGTCAAGAATTGTAGAGGTTGCTTCTTGTGTTCTAGTGAAGTAACGAATCATAAACAATGCTTCAGAGAGATCCAATGCAGTATTGCATCGGTTTACAGTGTGTCATGTGTGCCTTATAGATCATTGGTGAAATAAGGTGGTTTCCTAAAGGGGGGTTCTCTGATTGTGTAACATTTCTATGTTGCAACAAGTGTTGCACTGATGGAGTGAATCAGCATGCATTCTTATCTTTCCTGTGTAAATTAATGCCAGTCTCCATCGCTCCTCAACATCATCATGGGTCTACATACAGCAATAGTGTCAACCGAAATTCCGTCCATCTTCAGGATTTTATCTTTGGTATGGTAATGGATTGTTTTCGGCTGGGACCCAATTCCAGAACCAAACTGGAAAGCTGTAGACACATACTGGACCTAGTGGTCACAAGTCACAGGTAACATTATGTTTCGTAAGAACTACAGGAGATCTATACATGACTGTACAGGATTTTCTCTTCACACCTTCACCAGTGATCATCGTCTGATTGTGGCGAAGAATAAGACTTAGTCTCCGCGCTAGCAGAACTTGCCATGATTGGTCCTCTCTATTGCAACAGCCCAGTGTCATATCCAGCTCCACACTAGAGCTGAGCAACAGGTATACTGTTACTATTTGCGGTGAATACTTGCGAATATTAAATACTATTTGCAGTGAATACTTGCGAATATTAAATACTGTTTGTGGTAAATACTTATATTTAAGTTTTAATTGCTCTTATCGAACAATAATATCCATTAGATATACAGATTTTGTTAAATCATTGTTGTTATTAAATTACTTATATTTCAGTTTCAATTATTGTTTTCGAAAAATAAAACCTATTTAGATTAGACTTTGTAAAATTGTATTATTTATAAATTAGGTTATCACTGTTGTATGAACAGACATAAGAACATGGGAGATCAGAACCACAACACCCCCCCCCCCCCCCCCCACCCATCAATTTGATGAATATAATTTGGCGAATTCAAGTATAAATTATTAGAGTTTCCAGCTTTAGATTGAAATCAACTTTTGCGAAGATGATGTGAATTCCATAATACACATAAATTATCTAGTTCTCTTTGTACCCAAATATACAAATCGTATTATCTCTATAATGCATAAGATTTTTTGTATCAATGTAGCCATCAATGTCCAGTATTTCAAAGTGTTTAAGGGATAGTTATAAACCCCGAAAATACCGAAAAAGACTAAATTATTAACGAAAATATCGAAATTATATAACTTCAAATAAAATCTCAATTTCCAGTGAGATCGGTATTATTAGAAGGCACACTTTACGTTTCGACCCTAAAATTTAATACCAAATACTGTCTCTGCTGATTGGTTATTAGGGGTAATCCAATGATGGCAAAACACCACAAGATGGCGCTCAAATTAGGACAGCGCAGTCAGAGTGTAGGCCTACTGCATTGCGACTGCTGCACAGTAGCACAGTAGCTCTGTGTAGTTACGTTCACCATTCAGCCTGTTCACATCGTCACTTGCCTGGCAGTCACTGTACAGTGTACACCTGTAACGCGGAGGTACCGTACGCCGTAATGCATATGCAGTGTTGGGTTAGGGTACCGGCTGACCGGACCGGTTCCCTTAACTTTATCCCTTCAGGCTGTGACATGCTTGTAATACACTAGAACACTGATCAGCTGATGCTGAATTGATTAATCCAAGCCGCCATTGGTCAACACCCAACAACCAACTAGCAGACAGTATTTGGTATTAAATTTCTTTTAAGGTCGAAAATGGGGCGAAATTTTCGGATTTTATTAATTAAAAACTGTAAAGTGTGCCTTCTAATAATATCGATCTTACTGAAAAGCGAGATTTTGTAGATTGTTTAATAATTTCGATAGTTTCGTTGATAATTTCGCCTTTGTCGATATTTTCGGGTTTTATAACTATCCGTGTGTAAGTTATTGATACATTCCCAGTTGTATCTGTGTTCTATTCGTTACCAGAATAAACGGTAGGTACTTCAGTACTTAATAAGCCATATATTTTCCTGTCTCAACACAACACAACAGCTACCGGTAGAAGATAGTCAGTCCATACAATACTGATAAGTTACCAATAGTAACAGTATAGAGTTAGATACAGTACAGATCCCATCACCTTCTTTTCTTTCTGAGTTTAAAACATCAGGTTAAAACTGAAACTAAACTTTGAATCTAACCACGGATTTTATCTCTCCGCAACTGCGTCGCAAAATAGGTTTAAGAATCGAACGAGTAATAACACGTTTTACAGGTAATACTGGAACTGGAGGTGTGAGTATCTCGTGATTTAAAGGAGTCACTGATTCGACTCGGCGATGCAAGAAACGACGTAATATGCGACCGGATGGGAGTTTGACTTGGTAGTCCCGGTGTTGTCCCTTCTCCACTATCACACCAGTCCTCGACCATAGTTTCGACCGTTTGTTTTGAATAACGACCTTTGTCCCAACCTCAAGTTCTGATAGAGTTCTTGCCGTGCGATCATAACGAAGTTTTGCTAACTTTGACGCACGCCACACAGTTTCGTCTGCTTTGTCAGCATTTACCTGCCAATTTTTATCAAAGGCACGGTGGTGCATTGGTACGCTGGATCGCATTGGATGACCATATACGATTTCACTAGGAGAATGGCTATCCTCCGTGGGGTATTCCTAAGTTCTAATAGTCCTTGAAGGAATTTTTTGGTATCGATTCTTCTAGCATCAGCCTTTCCAACAAGTTGCTTCAATATCTGCACCGTTACTTCGGTGTGGCCATTTGATTGACTATATTCGGGAGAGGATAGTACCAATTCCACATTCCAAAAGAAAAGAAAATCTCGGAAAACTTTTGAATCAAATTGAGGCCCGCCATATGTCCCGTAGTCCCAAAAATATAAAATATTTACGAATCTTCGTCCCAACCTGCAAAGAAGTAGGATCATCACGCCATTGCGTGACAAATGGAAAGCCTGATAGCCTATTGAGTAGATACGTTTTACCCCCGAAGTAAAATAGATCCGCTGAAACGGGTTCAAAAATTCTGGAGGGGATAGGCTCTGATACTAAGGGCTCTTTGATGTTGCTAGGCAACCGATATTGACAATTTTCACATGATTCTACAGTTTGTTTGATTTCATTATCAATTCCAGGCCAATAAACCGATTGTTGCGCTCGTCGTTTCGTATGCTCTATTCCCTGATGAGAGGAATGTAGGTGTTTCAAAACATCAGCCCAACAGCCTTTGGAATTATTATACGTTGACCTATAATGACCACGCCGTCCTCAACTGATAACTCATTCCACATTTTTTTTACTTGCTGCACGAAATAATTATCACTTTCAGGTGTTTGAAAATCTTTCTCAATTGCATTTATCAATACTTGATAATCACTATCCTCTCTAGCAACAATCTTGAATTGTTCTAGAATTGGGTCTTTATAATATTTATTTTCTTTCTTAGGTTTGGAAAATTCATCATTAATATTGTCAACAGCTGTTTGAAACACAGCTGTGGCCACATCTACTGGGAATTCGTCATCGTCGACGTCATCACTGTGTGGGTCGAAAACTGGGGCCCTGGATATTGCATCTGCAATGCAATTATCTTTGCCTTCTTTCCACTCAAGAGTATAATTGTAAGCAGACAATTTCATTTTGTAGTTCAATATTCTAACATTATCGATCATGTCGTAGGTGTATTTTTCATAATAGGAAGTAAAGGGCGGTGGTTTACTACCACAGTAAAATGCTGTAAACCCTGTAGATACAACCGACATTATGTTTATTGCCCATTGTATCCCAAGACATTCAAGTTCAATAACAGCATATCAACTCGCAATCTCGCAAAAATCGGGACCCGCATTGGACCAATCTAAAATCGTCATCTGTTTTACGTTTTTGCAACAGCGAAAAACCTAGTCCGCCAGGTTTCTTTGCGGCGTCCGTTTCCAGTTTAATCTCTGCCGTTTTATCAAAATTCGCTAACAAAGGGAGTGTCACAAGAGCTAACTTAACGTTTTTGAAAGCAATCTCGTGCACCGGGGTTCAAACCAACACATTCTTTACTTTCAATATATCACGTAGTGCAATATATCACATAGTGGACTAGCCATTGCAAACTAATTTTTCGAGTAAATTGTGATAGCTGTTGAACTAAACCTAAGAAAGATATGAGCTCCATACTATTGGTAGGGGATGGGAAGTCTGCTATAGCACTGACCTTGTCAGGGTCCGCATTTATACCATTAGCCGATATTAAATAACCACCGAATTTCACTTATTATGCCCCAACTTGAATTTCTTTGGATTTATTGTAATATCAAATTTTGCGCATCGTTCTAGAATATCACATACTAAATTTATGTGAGTTTTAAAGTTGCTACTAGCCAGAACCATGCCGTCTGCTAGTCTATAGGTTTCTTCAGTTAGACCTGTTAATGCCATATCAATGCACAAATTATACGCATCACCCGTGGTAATGTAACCCTTGGGAGCACGGTTATACACAAATCTACCCCATGGTGTAATAAAACACGTGAGGTCACGAGCCTCTGTGGCCAAAAGGGGATCTGCCAATACGCCGTTTTGGCATCCAGGGTGCTAAAATAATTGCAATCTGGAGGGATTTCGGCCAGCACCTCACTGGGAGAAGTACTGGGGAGAACAACTCTTTTTACTTGACGATTTAAATTAGTCAAGTCGACACAGATTCTAAGGCTGCCATCATATATATCCGTATAAGGAATCGTGGACAGCCAACAGGAATTTAATGAAATAAATAATTATCTAACTAGACATCTCAAACTTGTATTTTTCAGAAGTGGGTGCAAAATTTGGTGCTAGCACCAAATTTTGAACCACCGAACACCAACAAATATATCAATTGATTGTTTCACATTGTTTCTTGCGTTATACGGGTTTGTAAGGGTTCTGAATTCAATGGAATATGTAAATATATGAATGGAATTGAAAAGTTGAAAATATGAAAAATAAATTTATATAATTTAATGTTGGCCAGTAATCTACCAAGTTTCTAAACGGATTGTAAATAACAAAGTTGGGGAAAATGTTCTCTTTCAGACATTTTGCCCCCTATCAACAGACTGGAGAAACGCAGACTGGTAGGTCCTTCTAAACTTATGATCAGGTATATATATCTGCAAAGTGTCAGTTACAACAGACTGAGTCTGATGGTGCAACTGCTGAAATAGGCCTACAGTAATACAGTTTCTTGCCAGTTGACCAGCAATTTGGCCGAAAACGACTACAGAATAGCCCAATTTGACCACAACTACGCATTCACCAAGGGCTTACTCCACTCCACAGGCATCTGGGCTGGGCAATACGTAAAATTACCTTCGAGATAATGACGGTTCATGCTCACGTGCTTACGACGATATGCATCAAATAGACGTGCAAGATAGTGACAAAATAAGCCCCAATCTGTAGAGTGACAGACTACAGGACTACAGGTCTACCTCGACCTCACGCAAACAATAAACGTGCAAAATAACACCCGGAGACAGTGACAGCTGTCTGCATCGTGTTATTACGCATCGAATAAGCCACAAAGCAAGGAATGAGAGCGAAATCTGACGACGTGAATCGATGGACATACATACTGACAGCGGATCGGAGCTCCGGCCTCCGGCTCCGGCTCCGGCCATTTTGGCACCTCCGGCTCCTGCTCCGGCTCCGGTAAAAATATTGCCGGAGTTAATTTTTTAATAAAGTATTATATTTCGTGCGGGTTTGACTAAATACGCCACCGACAACCACCGACACCTTTCGCATACCACCGACAACCACCGACAACAAAAGACACAAACCGACACAAACCGACAGGTAAAATCACAAACCGACAGTATACTGACAACTTCGGCAATGTTAGTAAACTATTTCAGTACATGATTATACAATTTTTATTTCCAGTCCTAATATTTATAACAAATTATACCCAGTAAAAAATCCCCATGCGTAACGCATTAGTGCCACATACAACATTCGTAAAAGGCTGAAAGGTGCGTGGAATGTTATTTAAGATTCGTGAAGCCTTCGTCTGTGGTTCGTCAGTCCGAATAATTTAGGTAACGAATGCGTATAGTATTCGTATCGCATGTGAGATTTCACTTGTCAGTTGTCAATATATTCGACTCGATTCGTGGCTCATCATTTGTGGCACATGTGATACGAATGCTTGGAAGCATTCGTATAAAGCAGTATCGCAAAAAATAATTCGTGGTTCATTCGTTCGTGGCACATCATGCATAGCTGATAGCCGCGCCACGCTTAAAATTATTCGTGGTCCATTCTTGATGTGACGCATGCGATACGCGTGCAAAGCATTCTCAATTAGAGTACATACTGTAATTTGGCCAATCACAATTCGGCAAATAATCGAACATGGTGTTATTTAGTTAGTATCGTTCAAAGGCGCTTTGAAAGCTTATGTAAACCTGTTCCCTTTACCAACATGCTTTATATAATATCTAGAGGTAATGTACTGCAGGCTAGGTGAGATAAATAAAATGACAACATAAAACTACTGCAGTAGGCTAACTTACTGACTTAGGGAACTACAGTATGTATGTAGGCACCGACCCCCCCCCCCCCCCCCCCCCCCCCTGCACCCGTAGTTATACATATTTGTAGTATTAGTAGTCATATTTGGACTGGAAATAAAAATTGTATAATCATGTACTGAACTGCTGAAATAGTTTACCTAACATTGCCGAAGTTGTCGGTTTGTGATTTTACCTGTCGGTTTGTGTCGGTTTTGTGTCTTTTGTTGTCGGTGGTTGTCGGTGGTATGCGAAAGGTGTCGGTGGTTGTCGGTGGCGTATTTAGTCAAACCCATTTCGTGCATATTCTAATCTGAACAATTATTTAACACTATAAGTACTGAAGTACCTACTGTACAGCTATAGTACAGCTTCAATATCAAGTATAATCTGATAATACTGCAGTATTTACTTAAAGTCAATGACTGACTGTACTGCAGTACTGGTACTGGCCAGCTGGCTGACTAGCAGACTATTACTGTATTACAGTTACAGATAGGCCTGTAGGCCCTACTTTAAAAAATTGTAAATGCTATGATTGTACACTGTCAGACTGTACCACTGCACACTGCAGCCATTTACTGCTGTCATGCCAGCAGCCAGCATACTGTACTGCAGTACTGGTACACGTACGGTAGGCTACCTACAGTACACACCTCTACCACAGTCAGACAGTTAGCGAGTTAGGTACTGTAGGTAATTTTTAGCCGTCAGCGTCAGGCCGTCGCCGTCAGTATCAGGCCGTTGCCGTCAGCGTCAGGCCGTCTGTCCGTGATAAATTAATTAGGCCTACTTAAATTTTAAATTGAAAATTCGTAAATCTATAAATTATGAAATTAATTAGACCTACAGTATGATTGATTATGAGCGATTGGCGAATGATAACCATACTTTATTTTTTTTTTAAATAAATAATTAAATTTTTAAATTTTTTGAAAAACTCCGGCTCCTGCTCCGGCTCCGGCCAAATTGTCCAACTCCGGCTCCTGCTCCGGCTCCGGCCAAATCCCAACTCCGATCGAGCCCTAACTGACATACATACAAACTGAGCAGATTTATATATATTAGATTAGATTGGATATATTTTTTTTGGCGCTGGGCTCTGCTAACTTAATTAAAAAACTACCTTCATTATGCAGAGCAATATTATATGTGAGTGGTGGTGGTAGCATAGGGCCTAACTTCTAAGGTCAATTGGTTATGTAACATTACTGTACCGTAAATTTTGTTACTGCCAACATCTGGCTTTCATATTGTATTAATAACAAGTGAACAAACAGTAGGCCTATGCAGAAAATGAAATAAAATACTTTCGAAAAAAAATGAAAAAATACTTACTTTTGAAAAAAAATGAAAAAAATACTTACTTTTGAAAAAAAATACTTACTTCTTTTGAAAAAATGAAAAAAATACTTAATTAAAAAAAAAAATGATAAAAATACTTACTTTTTCGAAAAAAATGAAAAAAAATACCGGTACTTACTTTTTCGAAAAAAAGGGAAAAAATACTTTAAAAAAAAATGAAAAAACTACTTATTTTCGAAGAAAAAAATTAAAAAAATTCTTACTTTCGAAAAAAATGAAATGACTCGAAAAAGTAGTACGGTTTCCTCCCACTTCCTTACAGTAGATAATTGTTATTGTTATCTAAAATTGGGGGGCTTTTTCTCTGGTATAGATAGATCAGTTTATTAGGTTACAGGTTACTTAATTAAACAGTAATTAAACACTTAAAAAAACAGGTAGCAGCGGTAGGTTTAGCTGCCACAGTAAAGTACCGGTACCCTAAAACCCAGAAAGAACTGGGTGTATGGGTAGTGAGTGAGTAGGGGGCCTACAGACAGAATGAGTAATGGTCTGTGTTTGTCATTATTTTATTTCTGTATTTAATACCGGTACTTTGGTAGTTCGGTACCAAGGACTACTCTACTATCTCAGTACTAGAGTATACTCTAGTAGAGTAGTCCCATGGCCTACTATATATATAGTAGGCCATGGCCATGGTAGTCCTTGTTCGGTACCGGGTGACAGACCGAACGTAATCGGGATCGAATGTAACATAGTTTTTACGAATCGAACGTAACCTCAATTATTTACTCAATTATTACCTTTAAATAAAAGTAACCTGCATAATCTTGTAACATGTGTTAACTTTCGTTTATTGTTTTGGTTCCCCCAACACGCCCCTGTAACCCTGTAACCTGCTCCTTTAAATCTGTAAATGGCAATGTTACATTCGAGCATAGTAATTTGTAGATCGAATGAAACATAGTTATAGCAGTATAGGGCAGTAGGGTCCAATGTAACATAATTGCGGTTACGTTCGATACGTACAGACGTAATAAATATGTTACATTCGATCCTGATTACGTTCGGTCATGTATCCTTCGGTACCGGTACTTACTTGGTTGGTACCGTACTGTCGTCACTATGGTAACTGGTAGGCCAATGTGGTGGTGATTGATGTCTGTCTGTCTATGCCAACTGTCTAGTGCATAATGGCGTCCTTAAAACTTTGGGTGAACCCTGATCCTTTTGTTATCGGAGTTTTACCTTCGCCGCCGCATAATAAACTTTCGCCAAGTTATCTAAAGAAAATCGTTACGTATGTGAGAACCCGTGGGAAGGGGGGTTACCCCATAATGACATTCCAATCATGGCGACATATCGCCCTAAATAAATTACAAATACCGGAAGATATCGCCATTACCTACTTCGATATCTACACGCTATTACATTATAAAGATCGATCGTCCTTAACTGAGTCATCTAAATATTCGAGCAAAGCCGAGCTAGTGGCTGCTCGGCAAAACAAATCAGTTGATACGTTGAAATTTCTTTTGTTCTTATACTTACAGCAAATATCGAAGATATCATTGCGAACGTCGCTAAACGCCGGTGAGGAGTGGCCCTCCTCCCATCGCCTCTCGTCCCGCTCTACTTCCCCGGACTCGATGCAATCCAAAGGATCGTCCCCGAAGAACCTCGACGAGCAATGCCAGATCCAATTCGTGTTGGACCACCTCGGGGACATGTGTGAGTTGTTGTTGGACCCGGAGACCGCCCCTAGATCCCATCGCGACGCCACCCTATCCGCCGATGGTCTCACCGCTCTCTCCTCCCTCGTCCACTGCTCCAGCGGGCCGCGGAACGCCCTCATCTCGCTACGGGACGCCGCGACCCAACCCGCGTTAACTCACCGCACTGGATACTCAAAGTCTACCGACTCCTTCCTCCTCCACAAACTCGTCGATTGGCTCAAAGACAACCTCTCCGCGAACCCCTACGGCATCGGCTGCTGCATCTCCTCCGGTCGTCGTTTCTCCTGGCCCCTCTTCCCTCCCGCACCCAGTGATGACGTCATCGCCACATCCAGCAAAAGCAACGGTCGGAAACGGCCCTCCGGTCGCATTGCATCCAACATCAACTACGTCACCAAATCGTCGCAGAAGACAACGCTCATCTCGCAGTGGTCGCAAGGAACGCTGGCGCGCTCCTCCGAGGTTCTAGAGGATTCCACCGTGAAGCTACACCGCTCTCACGGCTCCCACATTTACCTGCTCGCCCCGATGCGAACCGTTAGTGTAGAGAAGTGTCGCAACTCCACTATAGTTTTGGGCGCCGTTGCCACCGTGGTCGTTGTCACTAACTGCCGCGGTTGCATCGTGGTTACGACCTGCGGCCAGCTGGTCGCCTCGCATTGCGTCGGCTGTACGTTCCATCTGCTGACTCCCCGACCCCCGTTGCTCCTCCATGGCAACGAGGGCCTCCGACTCGCCCCATTCCACACGCACTATCCCTCGTTGGAACGCCACATGGAGCAGTGTGGTGTTCCTTCCAGTTGGAACGTCTGGGACTCGCCCACTCAGATGGGCTCGGTGGCGGAACTTGCCGTGTGGCAGCCGCTGCCGCCCGGTGAGTTCACCACCCTGGTGGTGCCGTTCCGGGGAGACTTCGGGCGCACGGAGGGGCTCACTTCCGGGATTCCGGGGGGGCTGCCCGTCGCGTACGAGCGCGCGCTCACACAGCGGGACAAGGTGGTTCGAACGTGGCAGCGGGTCGTTTCCGACGCGAAACTCTCTAAGGACGACCGCCGTTGTTTCCAGAAGTTTGTGGAAACCCAGTTCCAACAGTGGCTCCTGGAAACCGGAAACAAACGCCAAGTCGACAACCTCATACCCCCTAAACCGCCCACAGACACCCCTTGAACCTCCCACACCACTTTTTTTTTGTTTAATACAACTTGTTTTACACACATAATATTAATTAAATATGTTAAATTAATTGTTTTCTTAATATTTGCCAATACATTGTGGTTTCATCTTCTCGGCTCGGTGCTATTCTACCTAATTCTTACGGGGTGCGCAATGTCCAGTATATCGTGATAAATGCGCGCTATTTATCCCATAAACTACGTCGTTTTCAGATAACATTCGTTATAGTTCAAATAACGATCGTTATTGTTCGCATAAACTACATTATTGTTCAGATAACACTCGTTATAGTTCAAATGACGATCGTTATTGTTCAGATAACGCACGTTATTGTTCGCATAAACTACGTTATTGTTCAGATAACGCACGTTATAGTTCAAATAACGATCGTTATTGTTCGCATAAACTACGTTGTTGTTCAGATAACACTCGTTATTGTTCGCAGAAACTACGTTATTGTTCAGTTAACGCACGTTATTGTTCAAATAACGATCGTTATTGTTCGCATAAACTACGTTATTGTTCGCATAAACTACGTTATTGTTCAGATAACACTCGTTATAGTTCAAATAACGATCGTTATTGTTCGCATAAACTACGCTATTGTTCAGATAACGCACGTTATTGTTCAGATAACGCACGTTATTGTTCAAATAACGATCGTTATTGTTCAGATAACGCACGTTATAGTTCAAATAACGATCGTTATTGTTCGCATAAACTACGTTGTTGTTCAGATAACACTCGTTATTGTTCGCAGAAACTACGTTATTGTTCAGATAACGCACGTTATTGTTCAAATAACGATCGTTATTGTTCGCATAAACTACGTTATTGTTCGCATAAACTACGTTGTTGTTCAGATAACATTCGTTATAGTTCAAATAACGATCGTTATTGTTCAGATAACGCACGTTATTGTTCAAATAACGATCGTTATTGTTCAGATAACGCACGTTATTGTTCAAATAACGATCGTTATTGTTCGCATAAACTACGTTGTTGTTCAGATAACACTCGTTATTGTTCGCATAAACTACGTTATTGTTCAGATAACACTCGTTATAGTTCAAATAACGATCGTTATTGTTCGCATAAACTACGCTATTGTTCAGATAACGCACGTTATTGTTCAGATAACGCACGTTATTGTTCAAATAACGATCGTTATTGTTCGCATAAACTACGTTGTTGTTCAGATAACACTCGTTATTGTTCGCAGAAACTACGTTATTGTTCAGTTAACGCACGTTATTGTTCAAATAACGATCGTTATTGTTCGCATAAACTACGTTATTGTTCGCATAAACTACGTTATTGTTCAGATAACACTCGTTATAGTTCAAATAACGATCGTTATTGTTCGCATAAACTACGCTATTGTTCAGATAACGCACGTTATTGTTCAGATAACGCACGTTATTGTTCAAATAACGATCGTTATTGTTCAGATAACGCACGTTATAGTTCAAATAACGATCGTTATTGTTCGCATAAACTACGTTGTTGTTCAGATAACACTCGTTATTGTTCGCAGAAACTACGTTATTGTTCAGATAACGCACGTTATTGTTCAGATAACGCACGTTATTGTTCAGATAACGCACGTTATTGTTCAGATAACGCACGTTATTGTTCAGATAACGCACGTTATTGTTCAGATAACGCACGTTATTGTTCAGATAACGCACGTTATTGTTCAGATAACGCACGTTATTGTTCAGATAACGCACGTTATTGTTCAAATAACGATCGTTATTGTTCAGATAACGCACGTTATTGTTCAGATAACGCACGTTATTGTTCAAATAACGATCGTATATTGTTCAGATAACGCCCGTTATTGTTCAGATAATGCACGTTACTGTTCAGATAACGCACGTTATTGTTCAGATAACGCACGTTATTGTTCAGATAACGCACGTTATTGTTCAGATAACGCACGTTATTGTTCAGATAACGCACGTTATTGTTCAAATAACGATCGTTATTGTTCAGATAACGCACGTTATTGTTCAGATAACGCACGTTATTGTTCAGATAACGCACGTTATTGTTCAGATAACGCACGTTATTGTTCAGATAACGCACGTTATTGTTCAGATAACGCACGTTATTGTTCAGATAACGCACGTTATTGTTCAGATAACGCACGTTATTGTTCAGATAACGCACGTTATTGTTCAGATAACGCACGTTATTGTTCAGATAACGCACGTTATTGTTCAGATAACGCACGTTATTGTTCTGATAACGCACGTTATTGTTCAGATAACGACGTTATTGTTCAGATAACGCACGTTATTGTTCAAATAACGATCGTTATTGTTCAGATAACGCACGTTATTGTTCAGATAACGCACGTTATTGTTCTGATAACGCACGTTATTGTTCAGATAACGCACGTTATTGTTCTGATAACGCACGTTATTATTCAGATAACGCACGTTATTGTTCTGATAACGCACGTTATTGTTCAGATAACGACGTTATTCCAATAAATGTTGAGTTTTTCTAATGTTTTGACTAATTATTTACAAAGGTCGGACCCGATACTTATTATTGAGTACAGACAATATGTGTACCCAACCCATCCGTAATATTGGGTACAGACATGTGTACCCAACCCATCCGTATTATTGGGTACAGACACACATGTGTGTACCCAGTACCGTGTTGCCAACAGATGTGTCATTTGGAGTTTGTGCGGATTGAAATTCATTCTTATATTATTTTTATAATTATTTAGGCGGTCGTCACCTTATGTTAAATTAGCCACCCAGCTAGATATTGGTACAGACAGATATTTCTGAAATTATTATTTTAGTATTTAGTTTTAATTTATAATTATTGTTACAACAGTGCGTGATACGTTATTGTTTTTTTTTTAATTTTGTTTTTATATGTTTAAATATGTTTGTTGAATTGCTGTTTATTGTTAGTGATATAATTAATCTAATTAATATAAATTCAATCTATACAGATTATAAACCCCTTTTGTATTTAGTTTATCTCTATTCCACTACTACCTTAGGTTGATCTACTCCACTACTACCTTAGGTTGATCTACTCCACTACTACCTTAGGTTGATCTACTCCACTACTACCTTAGGTTGATCTACTCCACTACTACCTTAGGTTGATCTACTCCACTACTACCTTAGGTTGATCTACTCCAGGATTTCTAGAAATGAAAACAAATAAGTTGGTGCCAGTTCCCAAGAAGGGCAACCTAACACTCTATGGTTCTTTTCGGGGAATCTCATTGATCTCGATTGCTGCAAAGCTATACAATAGGATTCTATTAAATCGCATCAGGGATCCCATTGAGAGACTGCTCCGTGGAAATCAGAATGGGTTCCGTAAAGGTCGTGGGACCATGGAGCCCATTTTGGCACTTAGAAGGATAATTGAAGAGTTATCAAAAAAGAAAGACAGGCATCTGGCTGTTATCTTTGTTGACTTCTTCAAGGCCTTTGATTCAGTCTCTCGCTCACGTATGTTCAGCATACTTTCATTATATGGGATTCCTGATGAAATTATTGCAGCAATCAGATCAGTATACGATGGTTCGACAACATTTGTGTCTACTGTTGACGGTGACACAGAACCATTTGAAGTGTTATGGGGCGTCCTCCAAGGAGACACACTTGCACCATTCTTGTTCATTATTGTGGTTGACTATGTTCTACGCATGTCCTTAGATCATTATAATGATGATGGGGTGATGATAACTCCACCTACTGGCTCCAGAAGTCGAGGAAATCCTGCCAAGTACCTAACTGATCTAGACTTTGCTGATGACTTAGGAGTACTCTCAGAATCATTAGAGGGAGCCCAACGGCTCCTCAGCTCATTAGAACATGCTGCTTCTAGTGTTGGTCTTTTTATTAACTCCAGAAAGACCAAAATTCTGACAGTTAACTTTGAAAGTCCTCAGCAAGTCTCTGATCGGATGAGCATAAGCTCAAAGGATGGTATGCTTGAGCATGTGGACGACTTCTGTTACCTGGGATCATGGATCCGGAAGTCAGGTGAGGACCTTCGAATACGTAAGGGAAAGGCATGGGCAGCCTTGAATAGGCTTTCCAGGATTTGGAAGTCACCGAGAATTAATCGGAAACTTAAGGTCCGATTATTTAGAGCAGCAGTAGTTCCAGTACTCCTCTACGGGAGTCCATGCTGGGCTCTAACTGCTGAGGACACCAAATCTCTGGATGGCACATTCACAAGAATGCTACACCGGGTTCATTGTGTCAAGTACAATGCACACATCTCCAACCAGACACTATATAACATTGGAGGTGTCTCATTGGTTCCCCCAAGCTTGACACTAGAACAAAATCGCCTCCGCTTTGCAGGACATTGCTTTCGCCGTGAGGATCAGCCAGTGCATAATCTTGTACTTTGGCAGCCTCATGGAGTGAATAAGCATGGTGGACAGCCCATGACTTTCTTGAGACGCATCTTAAAGGACACTGGCCTTAAAGATGCGGATGATCTAGCAAATGTCATGGGTGATAGGGAGTTGTGGCGGTGCAATTTTGTTGACAAGCCGGCACAGCATTCTTAAAAATGCAGCTGCAATGCAGCATGCCGATCCTAGTAGTGATCTACTCCACTACTACCTTAGGTTGATCTACTCCACTACTACCTTAGGTTGATCTATTCCACTACTACCTTAGGTTGATCTATTCCACTACTACCTTAGGTTAATCTACTCCACTACTACCTTAGGTTGATCTATTCCACTACTACCTTAGGTTGATCTATTCCACTACTACCTTAGGTTGATCTACTCCACTACTACCTTAGGTTGATCTATTCCACTACTACCTTAGGTTGATCTACTCCACTACTACCTTAGGTTGATCTATTCCACTACTACCTTAGGTTGATCTACTCCACTACTACCTTAGGTTGATCTACTCCACTACTACCTTAGGTTGATCTACTCCACTACTACCTTAGGTTGATCTATTCCACTACTACCTTAGGTTGATCTACTCCACTACTACCTTAGGTTGATCTACTCCACTACTACCTTAGGTTGATCTACTCCACTACTACCTTAGGTTGATCTACTCCACTACTACCTTAGGTTGATCTATTCCACTACTACCTTAGGTTGATCTACTCCACTACTACCTTAGGTTGATCTACTCCACTACTACCTTAGGTTGATCTACTCCACTACTACCTTAGGTTGATCTATTCCACTACTACCTTAGGTTGATCTACTCCACTACTACCTTAGGTTGATCTACTCCACTACTACCTTAGGTTGATCTACTCCACTACTACCTTAGGTTGATCTATTCCACTACTACCTTAGGTTGATCTACTCCACTACTACCTTAGGTTGATCTACTCCACTACTACCTTAGGTTGATCTACTCCACTACTACCTTAGGTTGATCTACTCCACTACTACCTTAGGTTGATCTACTCCACTACTACCTTAGGTTGATCTATTCCACTACTACCTTAGGTTGATCTACTCCACTACTACCTTAGGTTGATCTACTCCACTACTACCTTAGGTTGATCTATTCCACTACTACCTTAGGTTGATCTACTCCACTACTATCTTAGGTTGATCTACTCCACTACTACCTTAGGTTGATCTACTCCACTACTACCTTAGGTTGATCTACTCCACTACTACCTTATGTTGATCTACTCCACTACTACCTTAGGTTGATCTATTCAACTACTACCTTAGGTTGATCTACTCCACTACTACCTTAGGTTGATCTATTCCACTACTACCTTAGGTTGATCTACTCCACTACTACCTTAGGTTGATCTACTCCACTACTACCTTAGGTTGATCTACTCCACTACTACCTTAGGTTGATCTATTCCACTACTACCTTAGGTTGATCTATTCCACTACTACCTTAGGTTGATCTACTCCACTACTACCTTAGGTTGATCTACTCCACTACTACCTTAGGTTGATCTACTCCACTACTACCTTAGGTTGATCTACTCCACTACTACCTTAGGTTGATCTATTCCACTACTACCTTAGGTTGATCTATTCCACTACTACCTTAGGTTGATCTACTCCACTACTACCTTAGGTTGATCTACTCCACTACTACCTTAGGTTGATCTACTCCACTACTACCTTAGGTTGATCTACTCCACTACTACCTTAGGTTGATCTACTCCACTACTACCTTAGGTTGATCTACTCCACTACTACCTTAGGTTGATCTACTCCACTACTACCTTAGGTTGATCTATTCCACTACTACCTTAGGTTGATCTACTCCACTACTACCTTAGGTTGATCTACTCCACTACTACCTTAGGTTGATCTACTCCACTACTACCTTAGGTTGATCTACTCCACTACTACCTTAGGTTGATCTATTCCACTACTACCTTAGGTTGATCTACTCCACTACTACCTTAGGTTGATCTACTCCACTACTACCTTAGGTTGATCTATTCCACTACTACCTTAGGTTGATCTATTCCACTACTACCTTAGGTTGATCTATTCCACTGTTGCCGTTATTCCCGACACCAGGGGGGAAAACGCCGAGGCTGGTGGCGGAATTTTCAGACCACTTGATTCCGGTCAGTCACCGGATATTGGGAGTGGAGAAGGAGTCTTATCTGAGATGCAAGATTGCAGTAGAGAAAAAGTCGCATTTGTTGGATATAATCTTTTAATGTAACTTTTCTAGAGTTGAACCTTGTTCAACATTGAACCTTGATTGAGAATAATTTGGGCTTCCCCACACCAATATACCAAATATTCACAATAATACACGAATATACAAATTCCTACAGTACATTATTTAATTACCCACTTTTCGCTTTTAGATTTTAACCTAACTAATGATCCCCATTTTTCCTCGGTCCTAGTCCCGGTACCATAGTGTCAGTGTCGGTCGACCCTGTTGCGTGTCCGTCCCACCCTTCCCGAACCCCGAAGGGATCGGTCATCAGGAAAGCAATATGGCTTGGCTAAGGGTCGGTCAGGTCGGTCGACCCTGTTGCGTGTCCGTCCCACCCTTCCCGAACCCCGAAGGGATCGGTCATTAGGAAAGCGGTACGGCTTGGCTAGGGGTCTGTCGGTTCATCGCAGGGTCCCAACCACCTAAGCTTTCCGAATCCTTTTCAGGCTCGTAGTCGCTTCAGTAGCCGAGAAGCTGCTCCGAATAGTCGGTAGGCCAGTAGAGTCCGGTCCTTTGTCTTTCGACCCTGTTGCTTGTCCGTCCCACCCTTCCCGAACCCCGAAGGGATCGGTCATCAGGAAAGCGGTACGTCTTGGCTAGGGGTCTGTCAGCCCATTGTGAGTCCCAACTGTCGGAACTTTCCGAATCCTTTTCAGGCTCGTAGTAACGCCGGTCGTGGAACCCACTCCAGGAAGTCAGCCCTCGTCGAACCCTTCCTTCATCCAGTCGGTCGATCCGTCGCAAGTCCCTGGCCAGCCAGCCAGCCAGAGTACTGCAACTAACATTCCTGCTGGTTGCCAGAGTTACTCTTGGAGTTTACAAAATACCAACACTAAAAGCAACCTGCTCCAATGGGCAGAGGAGTCTTTGAACTCCCTCCATTGATTCTGGCAGTCCTCATAAATCATCAGCAAAGTCTAGATCAGTTAGGTACTTGGCTGTATTTCATCTTCATCCATCATCCATTAGTATTACCATCATCAATTTTATTTTGATTGTCTGGTGACATGTGTAGAACATAGTTAACCACAATTATGAACAAGAATTGTGGGTGCAAGTGTGTCACCCTGAATGATTCACCTAGGACTTCGAATGGCTTTGTGTCACCATCAACAGTTGTGGAACAATCTGAGAGCAGCAAAAAATTTTCTCAGGAATCTCAAAAGTTGGAAGTATGCTAAACATACTATGGGCCTTAAATATAGAAGGCCTAAAGAAGTCAAGAAAGATAACAGCCAGACGTACTGTATGTCTTTCTTTGTTGATAACTCTTCAATTATCCTTCTAAGCGCCAGAATAGGCTCCATGGTCCCACGACCTTTACGGAACCCGTTTTAGTTACCACATAAGCTGGAAATAAATAGGTTTGCTCGAATTAGCCTATCCTATTATTGTAGATGAACCCAAAGTTTTCCAATAATTCCAAGAAAACTTGATTCAATGAACTGAACGGGGCGTTTTTCATTGGCAATTTCTAGTTGCAGCTGCGCATAGTAGTAACCCATTCCTAATTCTAAAGATGCTAAAGACGTTATATAATAGATTATTTAGGGCCCGTGGAATAAACGGAGCTTGGGATAAATAATGCAGAGCTGCCGACAGGTGTGAAATATTCTATGCCAGAAAAGCAATAAAATAAAGCTTTACTTGCGATCTAAGTGCTACTCTATATATGGTTACCAAATTATTCAAGTTAATAATTATTTATTTCTTGTGAAAAAAGTATAACTTTTTTGCACTATTTTCGATGAATTTCTATTTACGTAGCGCCAGCTAGGCTAATGTTTTTTCCCATGTAAATACGTAATTTTTTCTTAAATTTTGGCAGTAATTTGTTGCTTACTTCTTTAATAAAATCTAGAAAGAAATAGTGTTATAAAATATATTGAAATGTAGCATTTACAATATTGGTTCCAATGTTACTGCGATTCCAATTATTGTATTCATTAACTCCTGATGTTGCCTTACCCAATGTTAAATAATTTAATGTATATACTTGAATATTTATTACGTAACTAGAGAGCTACTTAACTACATAAACCAATATTGGATATTGATTTCCGTTTTGGAGTACACCTTGCAGACACTAAAGTTGCAATAACTTTTGAGTGTGTGAATGGATTTTGCTCAAAATACTTGAAAACCTTTTCTACTTCGATGCTCTTTCAACACATGTAATAAAAATTAACAACAATTCCACCGAAAATATTTTATTTTACCTTTTTAGCCCGGAAAAAAGTAATATAAATCTAATCCTATGGGTTACTTTTTTTCCCTAGGGGTAAATGTGCTCTTTTTTTTCCTTCCGATTATTGGGAATATTAGTATTAGTATCAATTTAAGTTATTAAAATTAATAATTTACAACCATGGTCGAAGTGGCAATACCATGGTCGTTGCGGCAGAACCATGCCGCTGTGGCACATCTATGGTCGCTGTCTTAAGCAACCATGGTCGCTGTTGCCCAACCATGGCCCATGGTCGTTGGGGCAAAACCATGTAACTGGCCAACCACGGTCGCTGTGCCAACGTTGCTATGGAAAAGCCATGACCGCTGCTATGGCATAAGCTTTGATTATGTAATCCTTATATTCTATTCTTTATCCTTTAATGTGCTTGGTCCGATGGTCCCATCACCAAGTACAGTATATGTTAGAGTTATTATTTTATTGTTGGTTTAAATGTGCGCACATTATCTTTGAAACTAGACATTCGATACCGTTTGCGCGCATAGTGAGTGTAGCTGATTTCAATGTCACATCCATGGTTCTCGTGATACAGCCATGTTACATCCATGGTTCTCGTGATACAGCCATGTTACATCCATGGTTCTCGTGATACAGCCATGTTACATCCATGGTTCTCGTGATACAGCCATGTTAGATCCATGGTTCTCGTGATACAGCCATGTTACATCCATGGTTCTCGTGATACAGCCATGTTACATCCATGGTTCTCGTGATACAGCCATTTTACATCCATGGTTCTCGTGATACAGCCATTTTACATCCATGGTTCTCGTGATACAGCCATGTTACATCCATGGTTCTCGTGATACAGCCATGTTACATCCATGGTTCTCGTGATACAGCCATGTTAGATCCATGGTTCTCGTGACACAGCCATGTTACATCCATGGTTCTCGTGATACAGCCATGTTAGATCCATGGTTCTCGTGACACAGCCATGTTACATCCATGGTTCTTGTGATACAGCCATGTTAGATCCATGGTTCTCGTGACACAGCCATGTTACATCCATGGTTCTCGTGATACAGCCATGTTAGATCCATGGTTCTCGTGATACAGCCATGTTACATCCATGGTTCTCGTGATACAGCCATTTTATATCCATGGTTCTCGTGGCACAGCCATGTTACATCCATGGTTCTCGTGACACAGCCATGTTACATCCATGGTTCTCGTGATACAGCCATTTTATATCCATGGTTCTCGTGATACAGCCATTTTACATCCATGGTTCTCGTGATACAGCCATGTTACATCCATGGTTCTCGTGACACAGCCATGTTACATCCATGGTTCTCGTGATACAGCTATGTTACTTCCATGGTTTATATACTATAGCGATAGTTCCTTTGATCTAATATCAATAAGCTGGCCTTCCAGTAGAGTTTGTGAGGGTCAAAACAGCTGCTCAGTTGCTATGTATCTTGTTATTGATTGGCAAGCTCCAAAAATAATTTGGTCGTGCTAATCATGTGACGCTAGGTAGCAAAATTCTAGAGATTGATTCAGTGTCTTTAACTCACCCCTCCCCCCAAAAAAAAAATTTCAACAAATCGTAATGAAATAGAATGAATTTGAAACAGATAGTTTCTTATACTTACCTACTGACTTACCTTAGTGGGTTTGTCAGATTTATTTGCGCCATTCTTACTGCAGTTATTCTACTCTACAACCTGCAGCGATTCATTCATTCCGATGGAAAGATGGTGTTGCAGCGATTCCAAACTCTGAATTTAATTGCAAAATAGCTGAGATATGGGCATTCAATGTTGCCCAGTAGCTGGGCAACAACGCAATACTTACCGTGGTGTGGGGTATCTTAGGCCAGTGGGGTAAATTAAGCCATTTTTGAAAAGTTTACTATTTTCATTTCCAAATTGATACGTAATGCACTTGGTTACATGGAAATGGTCTTAATCGAAAGCACAGCTATCAGATTACACGTTAAACGCATAATATTGCTGCTATTTTCTAGTTAATATGTTGTATTTGATATTTTAAAAAATTTAGTTTTTCCGAGGACAAATATAAGTATTTCGAGTTGCCCCTTTTCTCGAAGGGGGATCATGATCACTGTATTAAAGATGATTAGCATGATTACTGCACTATACTCATTTTAATCAGAAAAAGCCAAATCGTTCGAATTTTCACAAAAATTGACCTATTTCTTTAATAACACGAAAAAATTGTCACTGGCATAAGTTGTCCACCCATTTCTTGAAAAGTGGGGTAACTTATGCCACCTTGATTCCAAAGCCTTAAACCGAGCGGTTTAGCGCACAACTACCTGTTGGGTCGTTTACAGTCAGCGGTAATGGCAGCAGTAACCGCAGGGCCGCTGGCCCTGCGGTACACCGCGCGGTGTACCGTTCCATTGGATGTGAACGGCCCTTAAGTCTAGTAATATCTCCTAGTTAGTATGTATATGACAGGTCAAAATGTGGCATTTTTTAACTCTCTTTCATATGGTATACTTCTTAAACTGCTACAACTTAAGCCACTCTGCCCACCGTAAAATATATGGAAGCAAAACCACAAGTGGCATAAGTTACTCCACTTGACATTTTCAGTTTGTGTCCAGCCTTGCCATGGCAACATACCCTGTACTTAACTTAAAATTATGTAATTTTATTCTCATATACTCAGAAATGATATAAAAAATTCATCAGTATAACGATGTTAACGTTTTTGTTATGGATGTCGCTAATAAGTTTTCATCCAATACTTGGAAATGGTAAGCACATTTATTATTATTTATGTTTGAGAATGTATTTTATTTTTGGATATTCATGCAATGAGCCATCACTAGAGTGGAACCGTTATTAGTAGTGGCTACAACACATTGACGTCGTAATGTGGAATTGAGATGATTGTTCGAATTATTTCCACATTGTTCATTAGTTCTGATCTATTTAATATTCAGCCAGTTCAGTAATTCAGATTGTCTCTGTACTCAGATTGATCTGTGAAAGACATAAAAGTCTTAAATTGTGATTGTGACTTCCCTAATTTTTCATCCAGCAACATGTTAGAAGATAATCAGCATGGTCTCATCAGATGGATTACATGTATTATATGGTGTATGTATTAAGAGGCCCTAAGTGGCTTTCATCTAGCAGCATAGACTCTACTTCTACCCGGAATGTAGAATCCGATTCCGGGATATTTTCCATACACCATTGATAGGGCAGACCATGCCTTACACTTTCTTATTTTTATGATTTCAGCACATCTCCAAATTCAATATCCCCCTAGAAAGGAGAAGGCTCCTTCTACATGACCAACAAGAACATTCAAAGGCAACCCGGAAGCGTTTTTATGGGGGATGCCATATACAATACATACCTGTATACTTACCTGTTACCCCCCCCCCCCCCCCCCCCCCCCCGTCTCAGATAGTGATTCCGGTCACCCCCCAGTCCTGTTAACCCCATTCCTGTTACCCCCCAATCACAGAAAAATATTCATGTTAGTAAACCATTTTAGTAACCAATGAGGGAAAGGATCAGGTTTCAGAGAAGGCTTTTTCTAACCAAAACAATAAACGATGTTGTTACCAATTGAGGGAAAGGAGCAGGTTACAGAGATGGCTTTTTCTAACCAAAACAATAAACGATGTTGTTACCAATTGAGAGAAAGGAGCAGGTTACGTTACACTTTTACACTTAGGTTACGCTTTTTCTAATGGCAGCCCAAGCATTAACTTCCCAAGGCCTGGCTGAGCTCATGGAAGACACCTTCCTCGAGATGCTCCCTAAGCATCCACATCCCCAAGTGCCATCCCTACCATGTGGCCCTCTACCTCCGCCATCCCTCATACCAGCTGCAGCTATTTCCAAGGCCATCAAGTCGTTCCCCCCTGGCTCTTCCCCAGGACCATCCCAGCTACGTTCTACCCACCTGAAGGAGGTTATCTCTGCTCCATCCCCATCCAAGGCCAACCATGCTGTCACGGCACTGACCAATGCTTCCAAAAATATGGCTGAAGTCCCCAGCATCATTCCTGGGTCTCGCAGTCGTCCAGCTGATATTTTTCTCCCCAACTGGCATCGCAGTCAGCCAATGGCCAATTGTATTGTACTGTATCGTATTGCCCCTGAGGTTCCCCCTGAGGTCTTTAAAATACCTGAGTGTTTAAAGCTTATCTATCCCATCATAGTAGACATGTACCGAACAACAAGAGTCCCACAAGAAATGAAAACAAATAAGTTGGTGCCAGTTCCCAAGAAGGGCAACCTAACACTCTATGGTTCTTTTTGGGGAATCTCATTGATCTCGATTGCTGCAAAGCTATACAAAATAGAATTATATTAAATCGCATCAGGGATCCCATTGAGAGACTGCTCCACGGGAATCAGAATGGGTTCCGTAAAGGTCATAGGACCATGGAGCCCATTTTGGCACTTATAAGGATAATTGAAGAGTTATCAAAAAAGAAAGACAGGCATCTGGCTGTTATCTTTGTTGACTTCTTCAAGGCCTTGGGATTCCTGATGAAATTATTGCAGCAATCAGATCAGTATACGATGGTTCGACAACATTTGTGTCTACTGTTGACGGTGACACAGAACCATTTGAAGTGTTATGGGGCGTCCTTCAGGGAGACACACTTGCACCATTCTTGTTCATAATTGTGGTTGACTATGTTCTACACATGTCCTTAGATCATCATAATGATGATGGGGTGATGATAACTCCACCTACTGGCTCCAGAAGTCGACGAAATCCTGCCAAGTACCTAACTGATCTAGACTTTGCTGTTGACTTAGGAGTACTCTCAGAATCACTAGAGGGAGCCCGACGGCTCCTCAGCTCATTAGAAAATGCTGCTTCTAGTTTTGAAAGAAAGACCAAACTTTTGACAGTTAACTTTGAATGTCCTCAGCAACTCTCTGATCGGATGAGCATAAGTTCAAAGGATGGTATGCTTGAGCATGTGGACGACTTCTGTTACCTGGGATCATGGATGTCACCGAGAATTAATCGGAAACTTAAGGTCCGATTAATTAGAGCAGCAGTAGTTCCAGTACCCCTCTATGGGAGTCCATGCTGGGCTCTAGCTGCTGAGGACACCAAATCTCTGGATAGCACATTCACAAGAATGCTACGCCGGGTTCATTGTGTCAAGTACAATGCATACATCTCCAACCAGACACTATATAACATTGGAGGTGTCTCATTGGTTCCCCCAAGCTTGACACTAGAACAAAATCGCCTCCGCTTTGCAGGACATTGCTTTCACCGTGAGGACCAGCCAGTGCATAATCTTGTACTTTGGCAGCCTCATGGAGTGAATAAGCATGGTGGACAGCCCATGACTTTCTTGAGACGCATCTTAAAGGACACTGGCCTTGAAGATGCGGATGATCTAGCAAATGTCATGTGTGATAGGGAGTTGTGGCGGCGCAATTTTGTCGACAGTGATAAAACTTGCTGAATTTATAATAGATGTTTGATAGATCACAAGTAACTTTGCACTCTTCTGCAATAAATTTATGACAAAATCAACTGGCCTAAATAGTCTTTTACTTATAGTATACAATATTACTATTACTGTTTATCATCTCCATTACAGCAACGTGCGACCCGAGCTGCGATGCCACAACACAGTTTTGCTATGAATCACTGAGCCCAGGTCCAGCCTGTGTTTGTTCCTTTGGGGAGTATGGGAGTGCGGGTGCATGTACAGGTTAGTGCAGGAAAGTGGATGATTGTACATGTACACGTTATAGGTGAGTATTGCTAATGATTAAATGCGAATGCGTGAATGCATTGTACGTACAGTACAGTGCACGAGTGGGGCCTTCGTGCAGCAAAAGCTGCAAGCCATCTTAGCGAACAATTGTAATTAGACTATTGCTAGTTAGACTGTATATTGGCTTCCGACACACACCAACAACCCCCCCCCCCTCCCCACACATACACAACCGTTCAGAAAACGGCCATAGTATAATTATAACAGTTCGCTGATGGTTCGCAGTTTGACTCGCCCCACAGGTGCTTGTGCTGTGCAGTTATGAACGTGTGCTTATACAGAAAGTTAATTTGTTAATATTATTTAATATATTATACATTTTTAAGCATTATGCAATGGATAGCAACATATTAAGGCGTGCCATGTTTCCATGATTTCCAATAAATATATTGAAATTGTAGACGATCACAACAATTCTCCAGTATATGGCCAAATGGTTGGCTCTGGTTGTGATGAACGGATACCATTACTTGATAATCAGACTGATTTTCTCTATGCTGCCGGTGACCACGCCGTGGACTACACGAATTCCCCTTCTGTGTGCCGAGGCCTTTGCGGTCTCATGGTAAATGACCCAGCTAATTATTCTATGAGGTGGGTCATAATAATATTTCGAAAACAAAGATATATAATAATGAAATACGAATAAAAATCTCAAATATTTCTGCACGGTCTATCGCCGCTATTTTCATCCCCTCAGTTAGAATTTACATAATGCTTTAACAAAAACTTAATTATTACTAAGTGATATAATCAATCTCGCAATGTAAACCTTCTCAAACGTGTCAGAAGACAACATGATTGCAACAGTACATAACTTTATTCAGTTGAATTCCATAACTTTAAAATAAAGGGAAATACTTTTTGTGCTTATTGATATTGAGTTTACATTTTGGCATCATATTTGACACAGGTGATAGATTACCGTTATGTATGAAAATTTCACATAATTATTGTTTATCTTGTTTACAGTCATGCAGCAATGTTTGACATTATGTGTTTATGTGCCCAAGCAGAGTCTCCTCCTGATACCGCAGATTGCGATGCAAATTGTAACGGCGATGGCATTGGGTGTCAGGAGCAACTGATACTCAAAGGTGATGTAAGTATCACAATTAGGACGATTTATTTAAATATAGGTGGTTGTACGCAATCAAAAAATCAATAAAAATTTATGGAATTAACATATTTATCCAGGTTGGTGTATTTATTATCAGGCGTCAGGGCTTAGGAATACAGTATTATAGCAATACATGGAGTTTATTTAAATTTCATCGTTAATATTTGATCATCGAATACTTTGATCGTTAATATCCAAGGCGTTCTAGAAGTAAAGTTAAAAATTTAGTTCTAGAACACCTTGATAATGTATTTAATATATCATCGATATATGTGTTATATTTCATAATTTCGATGTCATTTGAAAGCAAATATACTACCTTAAACTTTTCATATGTCCATTTTGTGTTTTTGTGTTATGGGCCGGCCACTAATCTATATGCCCCACTCGTATGTGTTATTACGTTATCTATATATGTAAGTAATTATTCATCACAGACTTAATGTTTTAGTTGTGATGTTCAGCTGGTGGTGATTTGGAGAGTGCCATTTGATTAAGTACCAGTGTTGGGGGCGGACAAGGCATCTTGTTTATTAGATTAATAAAGAGATAATTATGTAAACTTTCTTACTTTTAATTTGTCCGGTTGAACATTTTGCTATAGTGACTATTTTATTTATAGTTAGTGTTTATCAAATTAGAAGGTTAAATTTGTTTAATTGTGTTTTGTATATTCGAATTGTTTGTTGAGAACAATCCCCCCCCCCCCCCCCCCCGATCGAAGTAGTGTCTAATTTTTCTTACTGCTGGCGGGGCCGGATTTTTTAATTTATTAGCCATTTCGATAAACCGTTGAAAAACGCCTTTTTGGCAATATTTGACCATATCTGTTGTCTATATTTTTAATCATTTGAATGTAATCTAGATAATATCTGAAAACCGTTTTAAATTTCATCAAAATTTGTCAAAGATATTATCAAAATACTAAGGTGTAAATTTTGAGACGTAAATCCCTATAATTATCTCTGAATGGCACATATACAAGAATGCTACGCCGGGTTAACTGTGTCAAGTATAATTAACACACTATACAACATTCGAAGTCACATGGAATAAAACAGAATCTCAAGGTTCGAATATTTATGGCAGTAGTAGTACCAGTATCCCTAAATGGGAGTCCATGCTGGGCTCTAACTAAGAGGATACCAATGCTGCGACGGATCCATTGTGTCAAGTACAATGAGAACTCATCTCCAATGAGACTCTATACAACACTGGTGGTGTTTCATTAGTCTTTCCTAGCTTGACACTTGAACGGAACCTCCTCCGCTAGGCAGGACATTGCTTTCGCCGTGAGAATAAGCCAGTGCATAATCTTATGCTTTAACGGTCTCATGGAGTGAATACGCATGGTGGACAGCAAATGACTTTCTTGAGACGCATCTTTAAGGACACTGGCCTTGAGGATGCGGATGATCTAGCAAATGTCATGGGTGATAGGGAGTTGTGGCGGCGCAATTTTGACGACAAGCCGGCACAACATTCTTAATATACATGTAATATATGTAATGCAGCTACAATACAGCATGCCGGTCGTAGTAGTAGTATAGTAGTTTTGTAATAATTAAAGTAAATAAATACATAAGTGTATGTATTTCTCTGATATTTCAATGAATGAGTATTGTATATAAATATAATGTTTATTTACTTCTGCTGTATCAGATGTCCGAAGGAACTCCGCTACTCTATCATAACAAATACCAGAGTATCTACGATGCGTCAACCTTCCTAATGAATATGATGAACGTCTCTGTGATAAACGATGGAATACTTTATTCCTTCAGTGATGTCGTCATAGCAACTGCGATTACTGATCCGGCTGGGATTGGAATGTTGCTGTACAGGTAATTGTTTTAGTATAATACACAACAACTGAAAATTATGGAAATGAAATATAGTACATAATATAGTTAATATTTTTGTATGTTGGTGGATTGACACATCAAGGTCTGTACTTTGTAGATACAGGAAGATTTCTACAGAAAATAGGGAGCTATTGAATGCATATATTTACAATGCAAACGACTTTATTTTATATCTAACATGACTACAGATATATATTTTTTAATGTGTTAATATGTTATATAACAGTTTTAAGAAGAGAAACAAAAAACACATTGAAAATTATTAAAAATATTAAAAAAAAAAACAAATAAATCGTTTTAAACTGTTCGATTTTTGGCAATCGTTTAAATCCTAGATTAAATACTATTATTATTACACAGGCGTTACGAATTGGAGTTTAATGGAAAATATTCTAGTTGGATGCCAGACAGAGAAATCACTGTGCAGTATACGAGACCGGGGACTTTCTACATAACAGCAGAAATAGATTCACCTAAGGTGGGTTATGTATCTGGCTGGAAACCAAATGAACTGATCTGGGATGGCACCGGTCATATAAATACCTCATTGATTTGTAGGAATTAATTATCGATCTTAAATTACATATATAAATAACAATGATTAAAATAAAATGATAGATGTACTGTATAATTGTAGTAGATACTATTGTCAATTATAGTGGTTTTATTGCAATACCACTATAATTGTACTATAATTAGGTTATGTATTCACCACTATGATACATTTTCACTGCACTGTATGGTAATATGTATTCATAAGCTAAGGATACTGTTTCCTGAACAACAGGCAACAACACTAACACTGTGGCGTTATGCCACAGATACCACTTGGGTAAATTGTGTTTTGTTATTCGTGATAGAATGTATTGACCCTTATTACCATAAAATATTTTATACATTATATATTATATTTAATTTCTGTGAAACAGGAGGTTTGGTCTTCGCAAAGAATAACAGTTGAAGAAGAACTCAACGAGTTTACAACCTCTCTATTCTGTGCGGTATTAGCGCCATCCACGGGAGAAGCGAAATGTATTGTACGAGCTTTATTTGGAACAAACTTAAAAGTTCAAGTAGACTGGTCGAATGGTGATTCGGAGCCGCTTACTATATATCCCACGGGTAATAATAATAACCTTATATTTATCAATTTCAATCGATAAGATATCTATAATTTACTAAATTGAACTTTTGAAGGGAATTGCATCAGGTTTGCTTTACTGTGGGGCGAGCCACGAAAGTAAGTGAGCTTATTATACGCGGGAACCACTATCTCAATTGGTGTGTCTTTTGAATTGTCGTTTTGTTGTTCTGTCGATTCGAATATTCCAAAGTTTAAAAAATGTTAAAAATCGTGCTGCGCAAAGGCCCACGCACGTGAAATTTAAATGTCAATGAGCTTGTGAAAAACTCTCGAAATAATCTGGATAGTTTTTTTTGTTTCAACATTAATCCTCCTTCAACATTCATTCTCCTTTGTAGATCCTGTAAGCTTCACTGCTGGCTACCCTATTCCCTGGTATTTGCACCTAAATGTTGATTATACAGTGAAGACAGCAAGTTCTGATGTCATGATTATGGCCACCCCATTTAAACAACATGGGTATCTGAAGGCGGCTGAAGTATATTGCACTGGTCCTGGGACTATTATTGTTGCTGTAAGTACAACATATCATGATGGATACATACAATATTGAGCAGGATTTGAGTCCAAGATTAGACAAAATAAATATCTGAGGATTCAAGTTCTATAAAACAAGATTATCTAACCTATGGATTGATAGGAGCTCTAGAATTATTATTGTCTAATAATTAAACTAGGGCAGATTTCAGATTTAGCTATATACCTTGTACTGTATACAGTTTTATATTCTTCATATGTAAAGAAATATTACCTGTAAATTCTGTAAATCTGTGTAAAATCTGTAAATTCACAGCCAAATTTTTACTTAACAAAATTTAAAATTCTTCAAATGTGATTTATAAATTATACAGAATGGAAAACACAATAAAACAAAAAATGTCAGACAATCTGCCTTGGTAACCTACCCACATAAGCAGAGTGTCTGACATATTACCTTAGAAATTATTATACTGTAGGTAGTATTTTATTATAAATAAATTATGTTTTCAGGTATTTAAACCCACATGCTTAGATGGAATTGACAAATGTTTCGTATTTCCAAAAAATGAATGTGAACAGAAATTTGATGAGAAACTTACATGTAACTACTACGAGAAGACATCATGCGCTAGTGATACCAATTTGTGTGATCAGAATACGTGTTGGAATGAAGGAATCAGTAGCTGTGATGATCCTCCTACAATTACACCAACTTCTTACATTCGGGTTTGTGAAGAGTACAATAATGAAAAACTGCAGTATTCACTTTTGTGTGCAGTATAAAAATAAATACAATAGTACTACTGAAAGTTATTAGGTTATTAATAATTTACTGTGGGTGCACTATAATGACATTTTATACTTGTACTGTACACTGTACATAGTTACATCCTTTATTATTGAGGGATGTTTTTTATTAGTCTTAGGTTTGTGTAATATTATTGTAGATGTTCGAGCTTTAGGGGTAATCCTATATGTACTGTATGTTGGACAATACCATATACATTGTTAGATGTATTGTTATTGTTTACGTAACGTTTAGATAAATTTAACTAACTATCTATAATGCCCCTCCTTTGCATTTTATCAGGTTCCTGATAGCGAGATTACTATTGAATGTTCCCAGTCTGGACGGAAAATTATGAAGTTTCCATTCTCGGAAACCTATCGCATGGCAGCCACTTCTGGACCCACTCCGGATAACTACTGCGAATTCGAAGAAACTGAAGCGGCTACAGATGTAAGTTTAATCATTACTTATTATTATTGATGTGCAATGTATTTGGTGGCATAAATAGTGCTGATTCAAATTTAGTGAATGTTGAACTATAGGCCAAAATAGTATTTGTTTTATCATTAATATTAGTTTAAAACATGTATATAAATTTCTAAATTCATTTTCATAATATTATTAAATGATCCGAAAAAAATTTGTAAATTAAGTGTTATTCTGTGTTATAAAAAAAATAAAACACAGGTAAGTAATTATAGTGATTATAATTATATAGTTTTATTCTATGGGATTTCCAAATCCTGGACAGACTATTTAACGCTGCCATTTTTTCACACCTGATCCATGATCCCAAGTAGCAGAAGTCATCCACGTGCTCAAGAAAGCCGCCCTTAGATGCATGCCCTTACGATCAGACATTTCTTGAAGGCTGTCTAGGTTGACAGTCATGATTTTGGTCTTCTTGGAATTTACAAAAAGACTAACAATATAAGCAACCTGCTCCAATGAGCTGAGGAGCCATTGGGTTCCCTCTAGTGATTCTGAGAGTACTTGTAAGTCAACAGCAAAGTCGAGATCAGTTAGGTACTTGGCAGGATTTCCTCGACTTCTGGAGCCAGTAGGTGCAGTTACCACCACACCATCATTATTAAGATGGTCTAAGGACATGCGTAGAACATAGTCAACCACAATGGATAGAAAACGAATAAGAAAGGTGCAAGTGATTCTAGTGATTCTGACAGTACCCCTATAGCATAAGTCAAGTCTATATCTGTAAGGTCCTTTGCTGGATTTCTTCTACTTCTTGTGCCAGTAGGGGGTGTTACCATCACCCCACCCAATCTTTATTTAGTTGGTCTAAGGTAAGGACATGTGTAGAACATAATCACCCAAAATTACGAATAAGAATTGTGCAAGTGTGTGCAAATGTGGTGGAACCATCCTACAGTGATCTGATGGCTGCAATAATTTCCTCAGGAATCCCATATGCTGCCAGAAGCTGAACATACATGGTTTAGAGAGAGAATAGAAGGCTTTAAAGAAGTCAACAAAGATAATAGCCAGTTGTCTGTCTTTCTTTATTGATAACTCTTCAATTATCCTTCTAAGTGCCAGAATAGGCTCCATGGTCCCACGACCTTTATGGAACCAATTTTGGTTCTCACATAACAGTCTCTCAACAGGATCGCTGATGCGATTTATTAGAATTCTGTTGTATAGCTTTGTAGTAATCGAGACTAACGAGATTCCACGAAAAGATCCACGGGTTGGATCTTTTCGTCGATCTTTAATGGATCTTTACGACAACTAAACGTACATTTAGACATAATACAGTTGTGAACTAAGATTTACTGGGCAATTGGGACAGCTTGGAAGGTCAGGAATTTTTGGAATGTTGTATAAGTTTGCCGAAGTTGACAGTAGTGTAAGAGTTTCCTAATGTTTTCTCTATGGTCAAACTAATCTCCTTTCATTAAGGCTACTATTAATGCTACTATTTATTTGGCTTATAGTGATGAAATACTAAGATGTAAGATTTCATCGATAATAACTGTAGAACATTAGATGATTACGTGTTGCCTATCAATGTAAAAAGCCTTATTAATCTTTGTGTTCATAAAGTGGCGAATTTAAGTGTTTGAAGAGGATAAGGTACCATGGCTGGAGCCTGGAGGATATTCATATCTTCAGTTCTGTTCAGGGTCTTTATTTCGAAGACCTCATGGGCAAGCTTGAAATTTACTTATCAAATCAACCACACTATTTGTTTGTCAGCATGCACCTCAACTTCTTCCAGTCATCTTTCTGAAGTATTCTGATATAGGCCTACAGTTAATAAATATAAATTACTTATAACTGTAACTTAACTAACTTACTTAAAGTAAGTTGGATTAAAGTATAAGTGTTAGGTAGAGGCTAAAGTATGTTTACTCCCTTGCCAAAAGTTGTATATTGCTAAGTATTAAACTAACACTATTATTTTTTAGACAATAGTAGAAGTCAACCCTGGATATATTATTGGAATTGCCTCTGGTTCTTATGCCATTTCTACTACTGATGATACTGTTATCTATGTCCAAGGGATTGCTGCTGAAATGTCAATTGTTTATCCCACCACAATATATGACATTGCAACACCCTCATTCACCAAGGAGTAAGTTAAAATTCGTTATTAATTAAGGGGGGGGTACCCCCTCCTTGGGTCAAATTTTCACATTTTGGGTTTTCTATTTCATCTGATGCAGAATTTAATGGGGAGTTCAAATCTTGAAACAGTTTGGCGGGATCTTTTTTAGTTCTCGAGTTATCGCTGTCTTTCCGTCTTTCAGTTTGTCCGTCAAAATTTAGGAGACAGACAGACAGACATGCTGTCAGACAGACATATTAGATACCACCAAACATTAAAACTGACATCAGAAATGAAATCAACGACCCCGAAAACCCCCATATTGATAATTTTAGTGAGTTGGTATGACGACATAGTGTCAAACATTACTGACCGTTAACAGACTACAGACAGTCAGGTTTGAGCGGGAAGGTTCAAATTTTAAAGCAAATTATCTCGGAATTACATTTCACGATATTTCCATTTTTCAAAATACTACTCCTCCGCCATTTTTGAACCAATTTTCATAATTTTTTTATACATTGGTGCTGCATCTGTCAGTAATAAAACATACTTGCCACATTTTTTAATTTTTATTCCTAACTGCTCCTATGTGGCATTTTTCATGATAAAACCCATATTTTTAAGTGAAAAATAATATTTCTAATTATAAAATGAAAATTAAATCGAAATTTTATTTTCTGCCAAGTATGTTTCATGTGCAAAACCGTCCTGAGGAAAATAGTGTTAATTTCACCAAATTTGGACCAAAACTGACGGTAGAGTAGCGTTTTAAGTGAATTTTGCATTTGCGCACCTGCCCGCTAGAGGGCGACGTAAAATTACAAATATTTTGTTTATGATCATTATTTGACCTCCCTGTGGTTGATCGAACCCCACAAAAGATACATAGTTACATTCAAAGTAGTAGTAATGGCCATGAAAATATAGGGTATTAAGGGGGGGTACCCCCCCCTTAATATAAATAGTCTTTTTGGAATGATAACAATTGTCCTATTTCTATGTAGCCATGTCAATCATAGTTCAGTTGGGAAACTAAATTCAAGAAAAGTCTCAATAAATCCTTTGCTGACTTGTATCTCTAAGTAAATTAAATAAAAAGTGAATATATTATACCAATTCATTTAAATAAAATTAATTCACTATTTCGCTGTAACATATAATGGGTTGGTTCGAATGATATTTCATAAATATGTATATTTTATATTTTATTCTACATACTGAATGGCCAACCAGTAATATTACATAGATTAACATACAACTAATACTAATATTTTATAAACACATAACATTTGTTATATTAATTAAATTGATTTTAATTATTTCTGCATTTAGGGTGACTGTAAACATATCCTCTATGAGTGCACCATCAACAGTAATAATAGAAACTGGTGAGATCTCGGTTATAGAGGCAGTTCTGGAGATCAAAATAACAATCAATGAATATGTTGAAACGCTCATTGATCAGGAAATTATTGTAACAGCAACAGGAGGTTAGTATATTTCCAAAATAAATTAATTACAAACGACAATTGTAAAATGAAAGTACCGGTTTAGTGTTTCCAGGCCTCAAAACTTTAAAATTATAATGACAGACAGATCTACTGATATAATTATAAATGATAACTTGATTAAACAATTTTAAAGAATAATCTATTCAATAATTTTTCTATGATTAATTAGTTAAGTATCTTAAAAATCATTAATAAATAGGATCAATTTCTAATAAGTTATTCGTAATAATATAATAATTAATTAATAATAGTAATACCGGTATTTAGTAATATGGTGTTATTTTCTGACGACCTTTTGTAAGTTTTTTAAAAGTGTTTTTATAATTGAGTCAGCACCTCAAAAGACCTATACAGATAAACAATTTTAATATGATGGATAAAAAAAAATTTGAAAATCGATTAAAATTAGATAACAATTGGAATCATTGGATACTAGAATTTTACATTCTGCCATAAATAATGATATCATTTTATGAAGGTCAGTAAATTAATCCACCAGGATACAGTATCGACACTCACTATAGCATCTCTATATTTATTTTTCACACACAGGTTACGATCCAAAGTACGAACTTAGTATCGAATATCTCGATATTCCTGGTAAACAGGTAGGGATCGATGTACCGGTAGCGAATTGGGGGCCTGAGCCGGATAGAACACCTACATTCGAGACGCCTGATGGTGTAATTGCTTACACATATACTTTTCCTCAGCGGGGTGTTTATAAAATAGTGGCCACAGGATTCAATAAAGTCACTTGTATTACTGATGAAATACTTGTATATGGTGAAGTAAGTAGAGTGCATTTAATATTAAAACAATATTGTCATACAGAAATGATAGGAGATTTTTCTTTGATCTAGAAGTTAAGTTTGTTTATTACTTTTTATAAAAATTTGGCATATTTTAGTGAAAATGACATGGTTGATAATTAATTATTTACAGTTGCATTCTTTTTTCTGTAGGCCCATGGTGTCAGTCCTGCCATCAATTTACTCCCAGTTTCAAGTTTTACTTCCATTCTCTTGTGTACTCCCAGTCCCCAGTTTACTACCAGTATCCAGTTCATTGTCTCCACTTTACTTTCAGTAACTATGAGCATACAGTTCATTACCACTCTCCAGTCATAGTGTACTCACAGGATGATTAAACTTTCAGTCTTCGATCTTTATGCGTTTCATACTATTTAATAACATGGGATGCTAGAGGCACGATCTCAATGCACCAACAGTTTCCCATTTTCGGCTTGGCTGTATACTTGGATTGTCCCTTGATTCACATGATATTAGTCATTTACAAAATAATATTATTTCAATAATTGTAATATAACAATATATATCTTAATTCAATAATGATTATAATAACCAAATAATATTAAATTCTGCGAATGACTTATCCACATCAGTTATTTTATAGTAATTCTACGCTGTGGAGATTTACATGACATAATGCTGTAATGCTAATGTATTTTAAAAAGGACATAAGGAACACAAGCTTTGTATGTGTTCCTAGCTACTATGCATAACATTCTTGATAAAAAACATTATCATTCCAGGTCTGGGAGATGTTAGGTACATAATAATAGGGGCAGGGTCCTCCAATTTTGCCAGAGTCGGAACTGTAGGTCGTAGAACAGAAGATAAATTTACAGTAGTATGAAATTATCAACAGTGTACAAGTAAAAGTACAGTAAAAACAGTAGTACAGTAAAGTGTACAGTAAAAATGTACATCCTTTTTTATTTTTTAGGTAAATTGCCTATAATTAATATTTAATTGCAGAATAGCATTACTAAAGATAAGTTAACAATGGAGTACACACGTGATGGAATCTGTGCTGTGCATGATAATGAAGCGGACAGTGTATCAGAAAGGAATGTTGTATTTACTGTTACCCTATTGGCTCTAAATCCAAAAACGGAATATCCCACTAATGCCAAACTTGCTTTGGATATTTTTGGATTTGGTAAGTTTGAATGGTCAAAAATAGTCAAATAGTAGAATTAGTCAAAAATACATATTACTTATTTAGAAACAATGAGCCTGGTACACTGCTAAAACAGTGTATAATGGTCACCAAAGGACTACTATTACAACCTTTTCTTTACAAAAGCAAGGTATTGCTATTACTGGGTGTACCAATTAAGAAATTGTAACTGGCTAATAACAAAAAAAGTTTTAAAATTGTATGCCCTTTTCCACATACCATTAATTGTTCATCTTAATACTGCCATATAGAAGCCTAAATGAGATCCTGGTTTTTGTGCCTTGTAATTCACTTTGTCAGTGCTTCTTGGATTCCATTGTTAACCCCTTGCAGCCCATGACATACATGGTATGTCACGAAGTAGGGCTCCATGGCATATATGGATGTCATAGATATATCTCATGTCTCATGTCTTACATGCTTTTATATCAGCTGTGGAGCTCTTGGTTGCAATTATATTGAGCGGGGAATTCAAATTACCTGGAATAATATTTGCTATTTTAATGCTATTATCGCTACAATATTGGTATGAATTATTGCACGTTTATCATAATATGCAATTGTTGGCATTTGTAAGCATTTATTATGTTTACCCAGTTTCGTGTGTAGTAGGCCTGTTGTATTAGTACATTATTACAGTAATGGGTAGGCAATTGTTAGTACCTACATACAGTATCAACCAATATAGCTGAATATGGTAGGCCTGTATTACTGGTACAACTAATTGGTATTGTAATTTGTAATATTGAATCTCCTGCATATGATGGAGAAATCCTATCCAAGGTGGCAAGCCAAGCCGTTGAAACGTCTTGGATTCGATGAATCCTCATCTGGATCTTCCGAAGAAGACCTGGATGACACTGCGGATGATATTTCGGACCCTTCAACTTCCTCTTCAGATACGGAATCAATCACTGTTGCATCTCCTAATACAGGGATGGGAGTTCCAGTTACGAGTTCCAGGGAAGAGGTGACGGGAGAGACAGACCTGATAAACCTGGATAGGCCGTTCCAGATTCAGGGATCGAAGTCTGTATGGCAGAATGGTCTAGTTACTACAGATTTTACTGTCAGAAACTACATCGATGTATCCATAACCAATAAATTAGTCCAGTTACTGTGTGATTGCACAAATAAACAAATCAATCAGCAGAGAGAGAGAACAATATCCTGAACTGAAAGATATCTCAAACTTACAGGAAATCCGATCGTTTATTGGGATTATTCTTCTCATGGTGATTATAAGAAAGCCCACTCTCCATGAGTATTGGTCTACTCGTTCAATTATAGCAACCCCCTATATTCCCACTATCATGTCACGCAATCGATTCACAGAAATCCTGAAGTATATGCATTTTTCTGATCCAGGTACATATATCGAAACTGATAAATCAATGAGACTCACTGATTTTATGAATGTACTCCATGAAATAATTGGAGTTTACATACCTGAACAGGGACTCTCTCTTGACGAGTCCCTCCTCCTATTCAAAGGGAGACTGCACTTCAAACAATTTATTCGAATCAAACATGCTCGCTTTGGCATCAAACTGTACTTGTTATGTGACACCTTAGGCTACTTATTATCTACTATCATTTATTATGGCGCAAAAAGCGCGATGAAGTCGATGAGCCAAACTCTGGTTCTTTCAAAGCCAGAACTAGTTGTAGTTGCTCTCTTGAGCAAAATTCACTATCTCGATGTTGGATATCATGTCAACCTTGACAACCGGTATTGTAGCCTCCGGCTAGCCAAATTTCTGAAATTTCGACGAAACACCGGAATGAGGGGGACTATAAGAGAGAACCGAGGTGTACCAGCTGTTTTAAATAATAAAACTATGACCCCCCATCTCGTCTGCATTCGCCAGTATTGATAATGAGGGTGGATCAGTTCTGATGATCAAGTTCTGCGATAAGAGAAGAGTGTACTTCATTTCTACTATCAACAATGCGACCTTGGTTGAGAAGACTCGGCATACAGTAGATGGATCAGTCACATACATGAAACCATCTGCTATTGATGAATATAACCATAAGATGGGAGGTCTCGATGTGATATCTCGATGTGATGGACCAAATAATATCTTCGGCTGATTGTTGTCATAAATCCTTACTTGGTTCAAAAAAATTGGTTTACATTATCTTGAACGTTTAGTACTCAATTCATATATACACTATAAAAAAGACTCCTAAGACTGCTAAGAAAACATTCGGCGTTTAATATTATCCATACTGTATGTACCTTTCTTCAGCTTATCTTTATGATAAAATCAATAGTTATTGTACTCTGTACTGTATGTATAGTATGGTACTACTAGGTACAACCATTATAAAAATGATATTAGTTTTTCTACAATACTTTTCGTTTACACTAAAAATATATCACCCAGTAACACATTAATCAAACTATAAATTAACCAAAATTGTGACACAATTTTTGATGTAAATTGATGAACTTGAGACGCGACTTGACGGAATTGTGATGTAACTTGATGAACTAGTGACACAACTTTTGATGTAAAGTGATGAAATTTAGATGCGACTTGGTGGAATTGTGATGAAACTTGATGAACTTTTAGTACAACTTGATGAACTTGAGAAACGACTTTTGGTACAACTTGACAAACTTTTAACACGACTTGACGAACTTGAGACACGTCTTTTAATGAAACTTGATGTACTTTTAGCTCAACTTTACGAACTTTGTAGACAACTAGTAGTGGTACAACTCGACTAACTTTTAACACGACTTTACGAACTTGAGACACGCCTTTTGATGAAACTTGATGTACTTTTAGTTCAACTTTACGAACTTTGTAAACGACTATTAGTGGTACAACTTGACAAACTTTTAACACGACTTTACGAACTTGAGACACTCCTTTTAATGAAACTTGATGAACTTTTAGCTCAATTTTATGACATTTGTAAACGACTAGTAGTGGTACAACTTGACAAACTTTTAACACTACTTTACGAACGTGAGGCAAGCCTTTTAATGAAACTTGATGTACTTTTAGCTCAACTTTACAAACTTTGTAAACGACTAGTATTGGTACAACTTGACAAACTTTTAACACTACTTTACGAACTTGAGACATGACTTTTAATGAAACTTGATGTACTTTTAGCTCAACTTTACGAACTTTGTAAACGACTAGTAGTGGTACAACTTGACAAATTTTTAATACGACTTTACGAACTTGAGACACAAAACCTTTTTATGAATCTTGACGAACTTTTGCCAGCGAAAATGGCGTTTAAATAAACTTTACATAGTCCTATGTATAAGAATCCAAACAGGCCTAGCTAATAGTTTATCCTAGAATATATAGAGTAGACAGTAGACTAAGTACTCGAGTGTGGATCTGAGAGATTGATCGTACCTCTCTAGGAGGTCAGGACGGTTGAAACAGGGCGCAGTACGGAGGAAATACTGAAGACGAGGGATCGAAAAGCAATTCTTGAAGTAAAACCCATGGTGGCTGTCAAGGAGGTGAATTCTGGAGTGGATCGTATCCAGGTCCTCTATCTTATTCCCCAGACAAGTTCTCGTCTCTTTTGAACCAATCGGAGCACCCAGCATCACAAGATCTTCGGGTGGGGGAAAACGAATTCCACTACATATGGAGTTAAACTCACCCTGGATATGGGTGCGATCTGCTGTGGAAAGTTGTCCCAGGAAGAATAACTAACTCACATTTCCCTGGATTCAGCTTCAATCCCAATTTCTCTCCTTCCTGTATAATGTTGACTAAATCCTCCAGAACGATGTTACTTTGACCTGCCAAGTTTCCATCATCCAGGTTCCAAACATTAAATAGAGATTTCATGGAATGATTAAGTTCATTGGTGCTATCTCCAAATAAGTTTGGGCCTTCAGGGTTGCCTTGTTGGACTCCCTCTGCCGATTCTAGAACAGAATTACCATAAAAAAGATGGCTGGATTCCCCATATGCTGACAATGTGTAGTTGTAAATGGAGGGAAATCGCTGTGAAACTGTATCTAACATTACATCACGGGGAAGGGAGTTGAACGCATTGCTGAAGTCAACCTTCAGAAGGACCCAGTTGTTGTCGAGGATGACATAAGACCTGGTGGCATGGGCAGTGGCTTCAGCGCCGTACTTTGTTCCAATACCAACCTGTGTATTCCCATACGAAGCTGAGCGTTCCTCTTTCATCAGATGACCAGCGAACTTAGCACAGAGGCAGCGCAGAGTTACCCCAATAGTGATTGGTCGAATTCCCCCACAGTTCTTCGTAAACGTGAAAAGATTAGCCCGAAAAAATATGGGTCTAACGGAGGGAGGAAATTCCCCGTTGATGACTACATCCACATACTTCGATATGGCCACCAGGAAACGATTACCAGATTCTCCCGTAGAAGAACCAATGAGATCCTTAAAAAACCCGAAGCGGTTAGACAGAAGTGGCTGACAAAGAGCAGCTTCTTCCATGACTCTAAACATGCCGGGGTCGTTGCTATTGTCTGGAGTATTTAGCTTATTAAGTCCGCGAAATTACTGCTCAATGCCTTAGGGACATGTTTCAGCTGTCTGCTTCTGAGGTTAATCAAGCTCTCCAAGATGGAAGTGGACTCTTTGTTTGTTTCGCTGGTTGATGAGACAAGATCGGTGGGTGGAGGGGTAGTGGCATTGGCCGGGAGTTCACCAGAACCACTGCAGCGGTTGTAGAGAGGACCATGGACACGTACTTTATTTACCATTCTTATTAACGGAAATCTCTCTCTCACAGATTGGGTTGCACAGCTTAGATGGAAGAGTGCCATTTCTGGCATTTCTGCTCCGAGTTTATTGGTGCTCGGTTTGATGGTGGCGTTTCCCCGATGTACCCTTGTAAAACGAGGATCCCAGCAAAATCCGCGGATCCTGTTGCGGATGCCATAGAAGCAATGACGGATCCCAGTAGGATCCGCGGATCCTAGAAACCACGGATCCGCGGATCCAATAATAGTCTATGGTATCCGCATTATACAAATTTGTAAAACGCGGATCCCATAGCAAACCATTAAGGCAGCGGATCCCATATAGACATCATTGAATATCCTTTACATGTCGCTTATGGCAGTATGGTGTCCGCTGTTTACAAATTTGTAAAGAGCGGATCCCGTTCATTCAATGCAAATACCGGTACAGTAGTTAGGCCTTAATTATGTAGTTAGTTAACAGTTAAGCATATAGATTAAGGGATAAGATTCAGGGTTTCTAGGAAATAATTAAGTGCAATAATTTTTAGAATAAAAAGACGTATATATCGTATATGCGTCATTGTATTCTAAAAAATGCACTTAATTCTTTCCTCCACCGGTATTAAATTAAATACCGGTAGCTTTATTTACCTTACAGTCTCTTGATGTATAAAATTGACTTTTGTTTATAGGCTATATGATGTAGATATAATAGCTTGTTAATTTTTTGTTTAATTTTTTTTTATATTATTTATTAGGCCTATAGGTACGGTAATTGGCACAGCTTTAATATGATATAATTAGGGCCTGAAGCGGTTAACCGGTTAATTCAAATTATCCGGTTATAAATTGATTAACCGGTTAACCGGCTTAATGTCCCATTTTGAGGTTTTCAGGTTCTGTTACCAGTTTTATTACCTGTATGTTACCATTTTAATTAATGTTTATTTCCCATTGCGATGTTTCAGAAATTCATTTTGTACTGTATGCAGCTGTAGGACTACAGTACAGTATACATACACTATAGTACTGGTGGCTCTATCACAATAGAGCAATAGAGGCACTTAACAGTATTGCAAGTAGGGACGGATACCTCTTAGCTTAGCTTACATAAAAATATACATACCGGTACTGTAGCTTAAGTTTAGGGACTGTCAGCGATATAACTTTCAGTTTCATAGTATGTACCGTAGTATGTATGTTGCACCATTGTACCACAAACATTTCTACTTTTTAACCGGTTAATTGGAAATGGTTAACCGGTTGACTGAAAAATTAACCGCTTCAGGCCCTAGATATAATTTTAAATCTAATAATTAATCTGGTAAAATATTATTATGTATGATACAATAGGTACGGTAATTAAGTTAATTAATAAAAAAATTATTTATTTATCAGTATTAATTTCTTTAATAAATTGAAATTTAATGAGGTCTTACTTATAAATTATGTATTATGTCATCTTCCTGTTAATTTGTATCATGAAAAGAATAACTCAAAGTCAAAATAGTTTCGCCACTTTTCACCCTTTAGCGGTGTGAATCATAATTTTTATTCTCACTTTCATTCTTTAGATGCAATCGTTTAAAAAGTGTCTCCGTCGATATTGCACCAGTCCTTTTTCCTCAACCTTATAGCAATCGTTGGTTACTGTGAAATAGGTGGTAGACTTAATTAACAAGGATTCCAAATATGCTGAATGTAGATGAGAAATAGCTGGATATGGTCGTCCAAAGCGATCTAATTAAGATTTGTATTATGTAAGACTTTAGTAGTTAATTAATTATGAGACTGTATTCCAGGGCATGATGTACAGTACACAAGATGTTATATATTATATTATTATTGTAATTTACTGTTTGGTCTCCTGGTCTCGTTTATATTCGTGATTTATATAAAAAAAAATACAGTGATATTTTAGTTTATTTTGTATATCAATATATTTGTCGAATATATGCTACGGTATATATGCTATATATGCTATATGAATATATGCTCGCTTATTATTATTATTATTATATGCTTATTAACTGTTAACTAACTACATAATTAAGGCCTAACTACTGTACCGGTATTTGCATTGAATGAACGGGATCCGCTCTTTACAAATTTGTAAACAGCGGACACCATAAGAGACATGTAAAGGTTATTCAATGGTGTCTATGGGATCCGCTGCCTTAATGGTTTTCTATGGGATCCGCGTTTTACAAATTTGTATAATGCGGATACCATAGACTATTATTGGATCCGCGGATCCGTGGTTTCTAGGATCCGCGGATCCTACTGGGATCCGTCATTGCTTCTATGGTATCCGCAACAGGATCCGCGGATTTTGCTGGTATCCTCGTTTTACAAATGCCCCCTTTAAGGCTTAAAGAATTGAATAAACAAAATCTGCTACAGTGCAGCAGTGCTATTATATACCGGTATTGGCAATGGCTAATTATTATTGGTTGCTTCAATTCTTAATAATTTGATTTGCTGTACCTACTGTTATGCCTGACGCCTGACTGCTTTCGGTATAACTGGGTATATCTTTTGCGTACAGGGGTAGGGCAGTAGGGCCTAATAGAATAGTGAATACAGATAGGCCTACTGACAGACTGAGATATGGAATACCGAATAATGGTAACCTGAACTTTTCATGTTAGCAATATTCCATTCTCATTGACTCTGTGCAGCTGTGTTAAACAGGATTAGGTAACGTGATTGCAGGATTGGTTGCTGCTTAGTCCAGTCAGCCAGTATGCAGTAGTCTGTTAGTAGCAACCCCTAGCCACGCTAGCTGCCTAGCAGGTTTCTGGGTTTCTCCAACCACAGCACTTGTTTTATACAAAACTGGAAACTATACTGGCAGTCGGTGAGAAGTCAAAAATTGGACTTCAAGTCCAATTTTAGACTTCAAGTCCAATTTTGAACTCCGAAGTCCAGAAGTCCAATATTGGACTTTAGTACAACTCCAAGTGTACCCATGCTGCTATACTGTATATATCGGTATTTAAATCAAAACTGCATCCTGCAGTCAGTACATCCATATCATGCATATTACAGTATTACATAATTAATTACAATGCAACATTCTGACATTATTCTAAGTCTGTAAGTATTAGGCCTATAAGCAGGGATCGCATACATACAGTCAGACATCAGTAGTCACTTTTTGCGGTAGTCAGGTAGTGGTATGACTTTGCAGTAGCCTTACTTACTGCCTTAGCGGTGTATACCGCACCGTGGTAATTGAGTTATAGCTGTATAGTTCATTCATACCCATACCTGTGGTATTTTCATAAGGCAAAAATAAGACTACTGTTAACCGTAACCTATTATGTTATTGAATTAATAATGTTTATTGACTAATTGTTTTGATTAGGTTCACTGTGTCAAGCGCTATAGGCTGATAGGGCCTATAACATTGGAGTTGGAGGTGTCTCATTGGTTCCCTCAAGCTTGACACTAGAACAAAGCCGCCTCCGCTTTGTAGGACATTGCTTTCGCCGTGAGGACCAATCAGTGCACCTCATGGAGTGAATAAGCATGGTGGACAGCCCATGACTTTCTTGATACGCATCTTTCTTACTGTCTTAAAGGACACTGGCCTTGAAGATGCGGATGATCTAACAAATGTCATGAGTGATAAGGCTGTAAGGGAGTTGTGGAGGCGCAATTTTGTCAACAAGCCGGCACAGCATTCTTAATAGGGCCTATATATATAATGCAGCTGCAATGCAGCATGCCGATTGTAGTACCGTAGTAGTTGGTTAGAAAAGCCTGCTTCTGTATGTATAAGCACATGCCCTATGTGGTGATAGGGCTCCTTGAATTGGTAAAGTCAAAAGTGGCCATTTATTGTTTTAGTTAGAAAAGCCTGCCTCTGTAACCTGTTCCTTTCCCTCAATTGGTTCATGATGTGTGTTACTTCTGTACGTATTATGTGGAGACCCCAACACGTTAATCAGTTAATCCCCTTTCATTATCCAGCCGTTTTAAAATACCCTTCCTGTTGTACAGTTGTATGGAAAAGTTAGAAGAGATGGTGGTAGGTAGCATCAACTTGTAGAATTTCTTTCTGATATGGCTCCCATAGGCTTAGACGAAATCGTAGCTTGTACTGTAGTTAGCCTTAGCAGCAGCTGCAGTTGGCAAACCTGGCATTGCTACCAGTTTCCACCAAATATAATTTGTAGTTAAATATTTGTTGGAGCATAATCCAATCTAGTCCAAAAGACTCTAAAGTCCTGGGTACATAAGGCTGTAAGGTTAGACATAACATGAATGTAAACTAAACAATATGCTAAGTACGAAGTAGCCTACCTAGAATACTAGAATGTACCATTATATTCTAAGTACAGTACGCTGAAGATACATACAGAGCTCTGCAAAAGTAACTTTCCATAACTTAATAGCTGTCTGGCTGTCTCTCATCTGTCATGCTTCATGTACCTTTAAGTTTGATTCTCAATGTCACGTCCAAAATTGGACTTAAAGTCCAATATTGGACGTTTGTAAAATTCAAAGCCTTATAAAAAAAGTTCCCCCTGGTGAATTTCAGGTCCCCCTGCTGCAATGTCTCCAAGGAATGAGGTATAAACGGAAGTGTTTGATTGTTTTTACATGACCTACTTTATACAGAGTATGTTTAATTTGTTTACCTTTACTGGAGCCACTGCTTATTACTGTATAATAAAACGAGCTCATAAGTTATTGTCTCATGCTGGGGATATACATTCACGAACTACTGTAAGGTCTCAGGAATTCTTAGCCCGCGAGTATTCTTAGCCTGCGAGTATTCTTGGCCCTTGGGTATTCTTAGCCCGCAAAACAATAACGTTTATTGTTTTGGTTCCCCCAATACTCCTCTGAAACCTGTTCCTTTACTAACCTGCTCGCCCCTTTACTGTCTGCACCAGTGTCTGCACCACTGTCTGCACCAGTGTCTGCACCACTGTCTGCACCAGTGTCTGCACCACTGTCTGCACCAGTGTCTGCACCACTGTCTGCACCAGTGTCTGCACCACTGTCTGCACCAGTGTCTGCACCACAGTCTGCACCAGTGTCTGCACCACATGTCTGCACCACTGTCTGCTCCACTGTCTGCACCAGTGTCTGCACCACTGTCTGCACTCAGCACCAGTGCCTGCACCACTGCTGCACTGTCTGCACCAGTGTCTGCACCACTGTCTGCACCAATGTCTGCACCACTGTCTGCACCACTGTCTGCACCACTGCCTGCACCACTGTCTGCACCACTGTCTGCACTGCACCAGTGTCTGCACCACTGTCTGCACCAGGTGTCTGCACCACTGTCTGCACCAGTGTCTGCACCACTGTCTGCACCAGTGTCTGCACCACTGTCTGCACCACTGTCTGCACCAGTGCGTGCACCACTGTCTGCACCAGGTGTCTGCACCACTGTCTGCATCACTGTCTGCTCTGCACCAGTGTCTGCTTAACGTTTACACTCCAAAATTAATTAGTACAACGATGGACAGATTGATTAGTATTACTGTCTTCTGGTCTGTAGCTCAATCAGTCAACTTGGAATATTTAGCAAAGTTTGCTCCGGGCTTCTGCAGTATCAATTGCAGAAGCCGAACCGAACCGAAATTGCCAAACTTCGGCCCGAACCGAACCGAAGCCGAAGCTTCTGTTGAGCCCTATCCCTGAGTATATGTGAATAATTCTTATTGTGTAGGCTTTCTTAGAGGTGTTCTGGCCTTTTGGGTTCATTGAACCTGCAATGTATAATTTAGTTGGACAATAATCACATTTTATGACCAAATCATCAGTACTTTTGCAGTCATGGTCATGGTGTATATTTCATATTACAATTCAAGATCTTGTGCTATTGCGAGGTGATATACCAGACTGGAATCCATACACTTTGCGCCGGATTAATCCGGCGCACTTTGCAATAAAAGCGCGCCAATGTGGTGCGTGGCGCACTCGAAAATCGTAAAGCGCGCCGACTTTGGCGCGTGGCGCGCTCGAAAATCGTAAAGCGCGCCGGCTTTCAGCTTTGGCACGTGGCGCTCCTAAAAATAAAAACCGGCGCCGATTTGTTAGTTTACAGGTTTAACAATTATGGAAGTGCCTTAAAAATAGCATTAGCTGTTTAAAAATTTCGGCTCGCTTCGCTCGCCTTTCTTTTTCTGTTGTATGGTTCAGTGGTTAGGCTACTGTTGTATACAGATATAGGGCAGCAGGGACTGGTACAGATGTACTGACTGACATTGACAGATTGGTTACACTCCCACAAAATTGAATTTGTATTGGCGTGGCGCTCTTCAAAATTGTTTCAATGTGTTAGTTGGCGCGGGGTTTTTCTTCGAAATGGCA